>JASDQU010373492.1:112858-139600 GCA_032191745.1 Picea mariana
TTATAAATTAAACATTGTATAATAAGTATAATATTTGTAAATTAATATTTATATTATGATTATATAATACTATGATAATAACATATATATTATTAATATATAATAGTAATAGGATTAAAATAAAAATTAAGCTATATGAATAAATATTTCCAAATAAAAACATGACATAATCATCTTTGACTTTATATGTTCAACTCAATCATTATGGTTCACCCAATTATTTGAAATTTTATTGATTATTGAATAAGCATTGATTTTTTATTTATGAATTTATAATTATAAATTAAACATTATATAATAAGTATAATATTTGTAAATTAATATTTATATTATGATAATATATAATACTATGATAATAACATATATGTTATTAATATAGAATAATAATAGGATTAAAATAAATAAATGATAAGTATGTTATATAATATCTAATAAAAGTATTGATAATATAAGATATAATCTATTTATTTTTTCAAAGATATTTATCATATCTCAAGATGATTTCATCAAGATTTTAATTAAATTGACTTGTATATATGGTTAAATATTTTCAAATAAAAACATGACATAATTGTTTTTTACTTTAAATGTCCAACTTAATCATTATGGTTCACCCAATTCTTTGAAATTTTATTGGTTGTTGAATTTCCAACTTAACAAGCACAATTTTTCTTATAAAACCCAATTTTGAAGAAAATTTCCTCTAATGATTTCAATTTTACTTATGTTATGAAAAATGATTACTATAATTGACATATAATGGAGACCCAAAAGTCTACTAAAAATGTACCCTTTTACTAATAATCCATACCAATCTACATCTTTGAATGAGGACTAGGTGTGAGAATGAGGACTAGGCGTGAGAAGCTCCACAAATTCATTTACAATCAAAGAACAAAATTCATCACAATTTCCAAGGCTTGTGCATGTAAAAAGAATCTCATTAAGATTAAAAAAGTGTATATAAAAATCCATGTTAACCTCTAACATATAAACTTATTTTTGTTTTCAATATGAGTCACCCTTGCTTCTTTATTTTTTAACAAAGAACCTTGCATATTTTGTCATTTGAGAAAACAAATTCTCCATTGGAAAATTATATTAAAGTGCACGTATATGGACACACTTTAGATGCATCAAGCCTAAAACAAGTTGTATGCATGTCACCATTACAAACTAAGAATATTTATGATATATGTTCACTTGTCATAATTTCATCCCCAAATCCATACAATTCCACTCGAAGAGAAATTCAAAATCTGAAAGGTAGGAAAAGAGGGCATTCACCCACTTGCATCGATAATGTATCATTTAAATCTGAGTGACACATACCCCATTTGGTTGTCTCTTGAAAAATCAATCTCTATGGAACCATTTTCTCATGAAAAATCAATCTCTATGGAACCAATAGACAACAATTCGTGTAGTAGTGGGTGGGACAACAACAATAATCTATCCTTTAAGCTTGAATGACACATATATCTCATGAAAAACTATGGAACCCATAGGTAGTGATTCCTGTAATAGTGGGTGGAACAACAACATTTTCAATTGGGAACATTGACTTGATAAACAATAGGTTTTTTAAAAGATGACTAGTAAGATGACAACTAGTTATAATAGGATAAAACAATTTAAAAAATAACAACAATTATGGCTAGCAATCCTTCCTTGTAAGAAACGAATAGAAATTTTAATGGTAACTTGAGAGTTTGAACTTTATGCTTCCTCCAATACAAAAACATTGCAAAGAAAATGAATCAACCATAGTAATTAGGTTATAGTAAAAGTGAAAAGACCAAGGAAACTCATGCAAACAAAAGGATTGTATTTACTCCACACATAATTGTTGTTCTTTATAATCTCATTATGAATTGGCTAAAATTTTGATTTAAAACCACAATTTCACTCTCGAGTTATCAAAGTGAATAAAAAATACAGTAGCACCACTAAATTTATCAATAAAACATCTTTAGAAACAAACACTATGTAATAGAGAAATTTTCTTTTAATAATAATAGCAATACATCAATGCAAATCTTTACTCTATGCAATCATATCTTCATAAACACTGCAACATTCCAAATTCCATATATAGTGAGTATGGTGTAAATTAAACAACATAAGTTTATAATCAAAACATAATAATAAATTCCAAAATGAAGATAAAGTACTCATCTTATTAAAAGATTAACCAGATTAATCGAGCAACTCATTCAATGAGCACTTTTCCACCCAAATGTAGATATTCCCATATGGATGCCACCCCTATCCAAGTTACAAGAAAACTAGGAAAAAGGAAAATAGTTTCAATACTCTAAGGTTATTTTTCTCATTAAAAATGTTTCCAATATTAATTAAGAAACTCATTACATTGTTTCTTTACTAATACTCCAATCATCCCTACTAGGACACTACCTATGCTACCCCATACAACACAAGCATATATTCCTTTCTCTACTCCATAATAACTTAGGAATGCTCTTATTCTTATCTATCTTCAGTGTGTGCAAAATGTGCTCATCCATTTTATACGTTCAAATTAGATTCCAATAGGTTTGGTTCTTGGATATTTTTAATGATCAATAATCTACATGGGTAATGGATATGTTTCATTACTCAACGTACTATTTCTTGATACATGGTAGTCTCCTTCTCATTGAATCTAGTTTGCTTCTTACTCTCTTCCATTCTTCTCAAGGATTTTTCATATGAGGTGTTTATCTTAAATAAATGGAATATTTTCATTCCACCATTACATCCCACTCCCATGTATTTATTAAAATTAAAGTTAGAATTTTAACTAACCACTAGCCAGATTAAAAGAAAGAGCATTGGAATATGGAACATAGAAAATAAGAAAAAGGGACCCCTCACCTCTTTTCCTTAGTTAACTACTATCTCCTTAGGTTCTTTTTCTAATTCAACCTTGGACCTTTATAGATTATTTTTAAACATGCATGCTTACAATTTTTAAGCCTACCACATGGTTATTATAAATAAATTTATATATATATTTAGTCATTCACTAGTCAAACATTGGCCTTAAGCTTTACATTAGGAATTCATATTAGTATACTTACATATTTTACATATGGGGTCATTTATGTAATTTGATTCCAATCATTACAACAATTATTTAGACTTGGCACATAATTGTGTCCAATACAATCTAGGGGTCAAAACAAGGGACCTTACACATGGTCCCTCCAAAAGGGATATTTTGCATACAAGTGGGATAGGGATTCCATTAGGAGTTTTTTTTCAGTAGGTATTGGTTTGAGGGGATGGACCATGATTGGGGGAGTAAAATAGGGTTCATCATTTATAAATTAATCCTATAACCCTTGTGGCACATGAAATATTCCTTAAACCCCTACAAAAACCCTCTAAAAGAAACCTTTGTCCTTAAGTGGGATATGGCTATCATTGGTAGGTTTTTCACACAAGAGATTAGTGTGAAGCATTTATCTCAAAAGGAAGCTTCTAGGGTCCTATGCATTGAACTAGTCATCAAACCACCATACAGACCTAGATAATTTTCCCAATTATGGGATACATGCATCATCAAGAGAATTTTCATACCAAGAATGGGTCTTAAGGAATTGTCCATGGTTTATGAAGGAAAAAAAGGTCCATGTGATATTAATTCATTTTCTACGAATCATAATATTTTGTCTCTAAATGAGTTACAGGCGTCATTAGAAAGTTTTAGACACAATGGATGGGTCTTGAGATCTTGACCATGTTCATGGGAGACAATAAAATTCCTTTAGATGTAAATGATTGTTGGCGTAGGAGCACAGGAAGGTGTAAGAACCTAGGTTAATGGTAATTAGTCCAACAAAACCCTACAAATATTGTCCCTTTCGGCATCACCTGTGAGCAGGCGGAGTCTCACCCGAGGTATCCTTATGGGGACTGCAAGAACCAAGATTCTATAGAAGGGAGGGAAATATGGGAGGCGCACTCTGTCATACCTAAAATATCCTTTCACACATTATATCCTAGTTAACTTGACTCACTTACTTAATTCTATATGCATATCAGTCTATATTCTTACCATTTAACAACTAAACATACAATTAATTTTACTGTGCATGAATATTTCAACATTATCAGTAAATAAAAGTATTCATCCATAGTACAAGAATGAATTAACATCATACATACATATTACAAACATGAATAACCATTCCACAACATAATTCGACACAGAGTTACCATGGTTCAACCCGTCCTGGGCTACATCCACAAAATATTTTCTTATTTATGGAATTCGGGTTGTGCTACACTATATGTTCAATATACATTCCTCTACTTACATTCATGGATCCTTTACATAGAAAATCCTACACTCAAAACAACTACTCAAAATTCCTCTCTGCTTCCACTTCTGTCACTTCTCTTCTGCTTCTATCTTTACTCCCTGCCACTACTACTTTCACTGCTACTGCTTCTCTTGAACTTATTTTTTCTTCTTCATACTTAGGTCCCTTTTTTCTTCAGTTTTTCTTTCCATCTCATAATGAGTTGGATCCCACTCATGATCGGCTAGTGATAACTCATTATGAGCTGGATACAACTCATGCTTGGTTGGTTTTCCCATATTTTGTGTGATCTTGTTCCTTCATGTTCTTTGTTTTCCTCTCTTTCTTCTCTCTTCTTTCTTGATCCTATTGATCTTCTTGATCCTGCACCTTTTTTCTATGCCTCGTCTCTTCTTGTTTTTATCTATCCAACCTTCCTTCCTAACAGGCCCCAACACTCACATGTGGCTCATCCTGATCCACTTAGGCCTATTGTGTTGTGCTCCTCCATGCCTCAATGAAGTTTTGGAGGCTCTCCTTTGCTGCATGTACTATTGTTGTGACTTCGGCCTCCTATTTCACAATTTTGTCCACTATCTTCATTATCAAGCTATTTAATTTGGCCTCGATGTCTTGCATTGCTAATGTCATGTTGGTTCACACATTAGCTAGTTCCTCTAGTACCCCTATTTCCTCGTCCCATCGCGGTCATAACTCCTGTGTGATCTTTCACTACTCTTCCTTCAACTGTTCCACTACAAGGTATAGTTTCTTGTTAGCGAGGAGTGTCAGTATTCTTTCAGTTGGTGGGAGAGTATTTATGTGCTCGATGGCCTGACTCACATGTTCCTACGCAACTCATATTTTATTTTCTAGTGACTGGATTTCTAGGGTGTTTATCATCTCCATCCACATGCACGTTCTTTCTTCGCATATCTTTATACACTCTTGTTCTAAGATTTTAATATTTTCCACCATTGTCTGTGTAGTTTATTCCCTTTGCGCTCTTTCTTCTGATGGTGTCCCTTGTGTTGTGCTCACTTCCAATTTTGTGATCTTTGTGTGAAGGCCCTAGATAGCCTCGCTAATCCTTTTGACTTGTTTTTCTATCATGGATTCTACCCCCATTGGTACTTATGGTACTTCTTTATATAGTTTTTGGATAGATCCATGAACTTTTTGTGCTATCTATTCAACTTTTTCCTTCTCCTTCAATGATTTGGAAGCCTTTGTTTCAGCCTCAGCTTTGTCATTTAAGGATTTCTCAACCTTTCCTTTTGCTCCACTCTTTTACTATGTTGCATTTCTCTTCTTGTTCTTCTGCTTCTCCCTTCGCCTTTTTTAGGAGTTCCACTTGTTGTTGGATTGCGTACTTTTCCTGTAGTGAAATGGTATATTTTATCTATAGTTATTTCTTCTCTGATTTTTCTTTGTCCATCTCATTGTCTATAGTATCTACCTGACACCAGATTTATTGTGTGATCCATGTTTGCAAGTCATGTAATACTTCCATTGGAATCTGGAAGACGACGAGGTCTACATGAATTAGTTCTTGTAGCTTCTCCTGTACTTCAGGGTCTGGTAGCCTGACTATCTATACTAGGATTTTGAGCACTTTGCACTCTGATACCCCCATCTAATACTCAACTATTATATCCTTGAACATTGATCATGCACCTTTGTTTGGAGTGCTTATTGTTTCCTGGTTGTCTCTTCAAGAAATTATTCTGCAAAATCCCTTAGTAGGTATCCAATCTAATCCATGTCGTCATCTGTTAGGGAATAAATGAATTGTGTATTTTGAGCCTTTTGCTTCTTCTGCACAGCTGACCCTGTGCTCTAGTTCTATCATTTCCTTCTTGCCTGAGGTACGGGTTGTGGAGGTTGATGTGTTGGCCTTGTTTCAAGTGCGTCCTCTGTATCATTTCCTTTATTGTTTCCCTCTATGCCATTTCCTGTAGGGTTAATTTTTCATCTCTGTTTTGTGTTTCTTCAATGTCCCCCCCCCTACGTAGTCATGTTCCCTTATGTTGGTATTTTTGAGTCCAGTTCCCAATATTGCATGACCAACTGGATGTGGTGTTTATATACATGTGGTGTTTATCTCTGTGAAACTCCGCAACTGTTGGTCCATATGCCTCCAACAACTATGGCAACATATGTAGTGCATTTTAGATATGTTGTCGAATTCTTTCACCATAGAGAAAAAATTCTACGTTAGTGTCCATCTGCCTCCTCTTGGTAGTTGAGAAACAAAATTTTGGGTATTTCACTGCTACACATGGCTTCCCCCTTAGCCCTAGGAAATGTACGTCCTCCGGCTCTACCCATGTTGTGAAGGAAATGAAGATTAGTAGCAAGAATTAATGAATCTCCATCCCTTTGTATTGGGCTTTGGCATAGTCTAGTAGGAATAGGTTCAGTAAGAAAGTGGCCCAACTTATTGTAGTACCCTCGACACATTGCTCAATGGCGGCTATTACCCATGTTGGGACTTGATCTTTATTGTATTTTCATAGTAGTTTGCATAATATAATTTGGGTTGCGATGTGAATTTTGAGGTTTCATATCATTGGCATATCCAAACCATGCATCCCTCTCACCTGTAGAACTTTGTTCACCTAGACTCTGAAAGTGCTCATTCGGTCTTCTTGTCTACAAATAGTGTTGTAGGGTCCTTCCTCTGGGTGGGAAGTCTAGTGATTCATGCTATAAGGTTTGTATCAATCACAATTGGCCTATCCAACCACATGTACCCCCCATGTATGCAATATAGGAAGTGTTTTACGCAGACATTGATTTCATTACTACGGCTGAAATGGGGGATGCCAAACAAGTCAAGGAGGCATGTTCGCTCCAATCCTCTATCCCAGACCTTGACCACTGGTATGCTATGCTATGTACATAGATGTATTTGGAGCTCTAAGTATTCATGATGCATAAGTTCAGGGAAATTCTCCACGTCGGTAATGTCGTGATCAACATATTTCAGCTTAGCCACCTTCCCCAACATGTCTTCATCGATGATGACTACCTCTAGAATGTCTGGTGTCACCATCCTATAATCTGGATTCCTCTATAGTGTAACTGGTGGGGTGTCATCCTTCCTCAGTGGTATGTAATAATGAGGAAACCTTGGCGGATATAATGAAGAGGCACCCATGGTTTCCTCAATCTCTGGTTCAGTTGTGAGAGCCCTAGTGTGACTCTTTCTTGGTATTGTTGTTGTTGGTCAAGTGGATTTTGGTGGTGCCATATCTATATTTATCTCATCTCTAGGAGTTTTTATTTCTATATGCTTCGCTCTAGTTCCATTATCTCGGTTCACCTTGGAATTTCTAGGTAACAATGAGCCATGTTTGTCGATCCCGACTGACGTTATGCCTTGTTTTCCATTTGTGCACTAACCTTTGTTCCTTCCCTCCTGTCTCGTTCGCCCGTAATGTGACAGGTTCTAGCATTAATGGAGTTTTATTGCCATATCCATTCCTATATTTTCATTGTGCAGTGTGTACTGCCACTTAATCATGCATATCAACAATGTTTTTCTTTTACTCCCTCTATTTATAGTAGCTTTATGACGAGGCATTATGGCGGTTGTATGCATTGTGATAAATTTTGATTTATGGCTCATCCTTATTCGTTCGTAAATTTTATTTCCATATTTTTCGTACTTGACATCTATCACGTTGCGTGGCAAGGTGTAATTACTACCACATACTTGACCTTTTTTGCGTTGGGTTTCTCTAGTTGGCGCAGTTGCCCCTATCTGTGCAATTTTATTTTTTTGACTTCTTATGCAGTTCTTCCTATTGTGCATCTTGTCAACCCTCTAGATAAATTTTTATCCCACTATCATTCACACTACCTTTCAGTGCTACTCAATTAATTGTTTCCAACTATGCAACACCTGCCTATGTCACCCCTTGGATCACATATGGTCCTAACCATTGAATGTGCAACTTCCTTGGGTGTTGCATAAACTTGCTATCATATAGTAGTACCAAGTTGCCTACTTGATTTTTTTTTGACTTAATGTATCACTCATGCCATTATTTTTCCCTTGATTTTTTCACTTATTGATGGAACCTTCTGGTGAATCTATCCTCCTCAAGTTGGACCAGTTGTGATATTCATTCCTATATTTCTCCTGAATCTAACAGATCTTTGCTAGCTGCAACGTGCAAGCCTGCTATAATAAATTCCATCGGCATTACTGCCTCTTGTCCATACACCAACCTAAAAGGTGTTTTTCGTATTAACTTCTTGTTGGTTGTCCTATATGCCCATAATACTGAAGGGATTCTTAAGTCCCAATCATCTCTTCCCATGTTACATATTTTTGTTATTTCATTCTCTAGGACTTTGTTCAATGCTTCCATTGTGCCATTAGCCTGAGGATGGTACAACATGCTCTTCTGGTGATGGATTTGAAATTATTCTATCAAGGCTACTATGTTTTTATGGATAAAGTGTTTCCTTTGATCACTCATAAATATTCTAGAACATCCAAATCAATTTAATATGTTTTCAAAAAAAAAGTACGCGACAGTTTCTACGCTACAATCCATGACTTGCACAGCTTCCACCCATCGATTTAGATACTCTATTTTTGTAATGATGTACCTTTACCCTGATCTTCTTTCTGGTGGTTTAATTGGTCCAATGAAGTCGATAGCCCACTTATCCAAAGCCTGTAATGTAACCTGTTGATTCAATGGCATCTCATCCCTCATGCAGGGGTTTCCGACCCTTTGAAAAACATCGGATGTCTGACAATATTCCTTTGCATATTTGTGGAGTGTAGGCCACCATAACCCTGCACAATGACTTTCACTGCATATTGTACTCCTACTATCTCGTCATGTTCTTCTACCAATATAATTGGTATTTTGTGTTCGACTATGCAACATTGTAATATTCCATCTACACCTAGTTTATGTAAGCTTCCTACAATGAGTTGGTAGTTCCCAGCCTTTACTACCGACTGCTTCTTCTCTGCAACCATCATTTCCGTGGGGGCTATTCCTATACCGAGGAACTATAAAATATCTGTAAAGTAGTCGTCTACCATCTTAACAGAGACTAATTGTGCATCTGGCAAGTTGTCATCTAGGTTTCTTGCCTCTTCTCTCGATAGAATAAGTGATAAGTGGTCTGGTCCTACATTAAGTTTACCTAGTTTTACTACTACTTTGAATTCGTACTCCTGGAATAATAGGAACCATCTGCCAATCCTCCCCCCCAACACTGGCTTGTTGACTAGATATCTCAATTCATAATGATATGTGTACATCTTGAAGTGTGAACCTAGTAAATAGTTCATGAACTTCTGCAGTGTGTAGACCATATCCAATCCCCCACGTTATGTTGTGGTGTAATTTTTCTCCATTGTTGATAGTTTCTTACTTGCAAAAGAGATTGGATGATCTATCCCACCATCACCTAGCTGTGACAAGATTGCACCCAATGTTATTGATGATGGATCAATGTGTACATGCATGTCCTTGTTCCAATTTAGAAAATCAATATCAGTGCAGTTACTAACTTATGTTTTAGTGTATCAATTCCTTTCTGAAAATTGTCACTCCATTGGAACTTCACGTCTTTTTTCAACAATGTTTCCATTGGGGTTGTAATCTGTGCATATCCTTTGATAAATTTCCTATAATACCCAATATGACCCAATCTCATGCATAACTATTTGAATGATGTGTGTCTATGTAAGTCCAGAATAACTACAATCTTTGTGGGATCAACTATCAAGCTTTGTTTTCATACGACGTGTCCCAATAATATTCCAAACGGTGCACACAAAATGCACTTCTTTAGGTTTAATGATATATGATGTTGTCTACACTTATCCAACATTAATCTTAGAAATTTGAAATGATCTTGTAATAGGATAAATATAGTCCAGTCATCCAAGTAGACTTAGATAAACTTGTGAATGAACTCCATAAACACAACAACAACTACTCTGCAAAAACTGTAGGGGAATTACTTAACCCAAATGACATTACTATGTATTGAAAACTTCCCCATTTTGTCATGAATGTGGCCTTATTTCTATCCTCCTACAAAATTCTAATTTGATGATATCTTGAAAAATCATCAATGAATTAATAGGTCCCTTGGTCACGAATGTTTTCTAGTACTTCATCTGTAAATGGTGTTGGGAATGGATCATGCAAGCCTACATCGTTCAGTTTCCTCAAGTCGAAACATATTCTTATACCCCTTGTTTTCTTGTTCTGGACTACTACCAGACTTATCCATTCTTATTCCTCAACTGTTTAATAACTCATGCTCTCAGTATGCGATCTATCTCCTCCTTGAATTTTTCTTTGTATCTTGGGTTGAGTCTGTAGGGTCTCTACTTTACTCATTTAGCTCCACATTTCAGTCGGATCCTCATCTCCCCTATCTCGCCCGCTATTATTTTCATCTATAAGAATGTCATGGTAAATAATTATTGATATTCATATAGTAGATTGACTATATTTCCTTTGGTTTCCTCATCCCAGTAATCCCCTATCTGTGCAAACTTATGGTCTTCCTCTATTCCAATATTAACTTTGTGTGTCTTGACTCACTGCGCATACATTGTAGATTCCAACTTTGGTCCCTTTATTGTTCGTTCACCCTCTATTTCCTATACTTGGATGTTGTGAGGATTGTAGTTGTCTTGATTCGCTTGTGTCACATTGTGACATTCTAATAATTTGTGAACCGTCATGGAGGTGGCATGTGCATTGCATATGAATATTACTTGAATTTCTTCTTCTTCAACCAAGATTTTCTATTTAATTTCCAATTGTGATGCACTCAATGGGTCTGAATTACTTTGAAAGGTAAATGTTACCTCAAATCGTTGAGTTATGTACTCCCATTCCGTTGTATCTCTATGCATCTCCAGTTCTATGTACCAATTCTTTGGAATGGTATATGTTGATGGGTCTTAAATCCTTTGACTCAACAGTAGGAACCAAACCTGCCACTGAGGCCCAATTAGAATATGCAGCGTTTGAGGATGGAATGGTTCTCCAGATATTGCGATTTGACCAATTTATTGGTGGGCTTTGTGTTTTCTTGTGAAGGCTCTTCCTTCAGTTAAGACTATTCTCTTATGTATTTTCTCCTGGGTGGGACTGGTGTGAGAAATGCAATCCAGTATAAACCAACTTGACAACAAACTGGATTAAGTCTTAACTACTGGCGAAGAAGCTGAGCTTGGGATAACCTGCTTCTCAAACATGCAGACAATGATTCTATACCATAGGCCTAGTACTAATACATCAACCATGTGAGCATCCAATTAGTGTTTGAGAAACCAATTATCAGAATGAAAGAACATATGTAATAAGATGATGGAAAGAAAAATAATTCATCTACCATAACCCTTCATCACATAATAACATAACGATTTATCTTCATCATTAAAGAAAAGAACATCAAGACATTGCACCAGATAACTTGACAACAAAATTAATTTCTCTTACTCACTACTGCATCATTCATGAAACAAGATAGGAAGTAGTTCTTCTCCAAGTCCAATCACATGCATATGATGAAAATAGTTTGTCTTTGGTCGAGAAGTACTTCTCAATTCTCAGCAGCTTCAAAGTAATTCTTAACAACTAAAAAGAAAGAGTTATTACAACAACCATCGACCTCTGACTAATTGGTCAAGGTCTTTATTTATAATATAAACTTTTAACTAAAATTAACGGTTAAGTGCAGCTTAAGGAAAGAAAAAATCCCTATGTGTCGTTATCTTCTAACATCTTCTTTAACAGTCAACCTGAGATATTTCTTGGAAAGGGTGAAATTTCACGTATTCAGTCCAGCTGATAAATAGTTCCTCACATGTTTGAGCCCATGGAAATTTGTGTTGTTCCATCGGAGCTGCATATATTCCTCGGATATCTATTGCATGCACTCGGTAATTTATGAGACTGGAGTTTAATTGTTGTAGCATGGTTCGGGCCTTGATCAGAGGTTCTGTGAATCGTTGCACTTGCCCTAGCTTCACATAGGTCATTTTTATGAGCTCTTCAGTCCATATCGAGTCTTGTTTGGCATGCAACTTGACTATGTCACTTAAGTCGACAAATTTGTCAGGGGTGCCGAACTCGGGGAGCCCGATATCCTTCACTACTTTATTCATTTTATCTCAGTTCTTCTTGCATTTGGTCCATTTCTCTTGGATTTCTTTGGGTGGGCCTCGAGACATCTTAGCCCAGTACTCGGATGATTGCTTCATGCGATTAAGACTACTTTTTCCCACCGTCTGAATTCCCTGTTCTTCCTTCTCTCGGCCTTGCTGGACTGCCTCAATGTAATCAAGTATTTCTACTGCTTGTTGCACCTTTTCATACCATCGCTCCATCTCCTTGCATGTCACGAATGCCATGAGAGTGTCCTCCTGGAAATCATCTGCATTCACGGTTAACAGGTGTCTTTCCTTATTGAACTCGTTGTAAACTCCTCCGAATTCAGTTTTCAGATACACAGTGGTCTGTGTGTTGCCTTTATAGTATTCGGCCAGGTGGCTCAAGTGTTTGAGATCCTTTAGGGCAGCGGCTAGTTCCTTTTCGTCTCTCCTGGCTCTATCCAAGTTGGTGTTCGAGAGGGATTTTCCCATGCTGATCAATTCAATCGTCTGGGCATCTATTGTGTTGATTAAGTTCTCCTCTATAGTAACCAAGATGGAGTGATCCAACGTGATCCTTATTTTCTTTGCAATCCTCTGAACGATGGCCTTTCTCTTTTGATAATAGGAGATCACATAGATATCTCTTATGTCGTCTACCGGTTCTGGTATCTATTGATCACCCCATGTGTGTGTGTTCCCTAGGCTACCGGTGGTGTATGTCTGTTCAAGCTTGGTCTATTGAAATTCCTCTTTATGCATCGCAAGTGCATATTTTGCTTGTTGTTCATCGGGGATTTGAGTAATTGGTAGAATAGAGACATCAGGTACAGACTCGTGACTAAATTTCTCGTTGGTCATCGAACCACTAATTCCCTTTCGCAGGGATTCTTTCTTTGATTCCTTTGATTCGAGATTGTCATCCAAATGTGCTTCAGCTTTCGATACATTGGCCCCCTTTGTGTCGAGGCCACTTTCGTCTCTTGTTTCCTCTTACGATACCTCCTTATCTTGAACTTCGGGCTCAGGGGAAGAAGTCTTCTCTGGACCCTTTTCCTCTTGGACACGCACAGTGTGTCGTGAGATGGATCCAGACTCTCGTCATCAATATAAATATGTGTAAGCTTTCTCAAGGGATTAGGCACTTGTGTTTCTATTGACACCTGGCCTACCCCTGGTTGAATTGTCCCACCCATCGGAGGACTGACTGGAGATGTTCTGGATTCAGGGTTTCCTGACATGTTAGTGTTACTGGAATTTATAGACCAGGGCTACTTGGCTCTGACGGGCTACATTCTCGGATACTAGTTGGAAGTGCAGGTGTTATGATGAGGTACGAATCATCCTGCATCTGCTTCATTAACAGTTGGCTTTGTTGCCACAAAATTTCACCCATCCCTTGTGCAAATTGAATTTTAGGGGAATCTCGGGTTTGTACTGGGAATTCCCAATAATCCCCTGTTGTTTCAATGTCTTCTTGGGGATTACCCATTTCTTCGCCCGGTTCATATGCTATCATTCCTTCCCAGGTCCTAAGAATCTCTTGAGTTGTCTGCTCCAAGGACGTCGCTTTCTCTTCCCAACTCATGGACTTGAACCTGGTTGTTCGAGGGTCATCTATCCTTGCCACCACCTTGTTCCATTCTCGAGCATTTTCGGTGAAAATTTCATCTTTAAACCAGTAATGGGCATAAGGCCAACATGATGATACCTATGATGTGTGTTGTAGGACCAGGCCCTTGGGATTGTGTTTGTGAAAACGACCCGTTTTGAACTGGAATTCCAATTGGCTTAGCCCTTCTTGCTTAGCATGTGCAGTGTCTTTGACCATGTAAAAAACAATATGAAACCCGTAGGGTATGAAGTCTTTCTTCTTGTCTTTTACTAAAGTGGCATTATATCATTGCAGAATGATCTGATAGAAAATTTCTCCTAACACTAGTCGATCAGGAACATATATGGGTAACAAATGGGGTGCCCTTGTGGTGCCAAAAATCCTGATGTAGGTCTCGCGTTCATCTAAATACCAGTGACCTACTTTCAATATAACCTTTTTTGCTTCATCTGACAGCCTTGGGCACTCTTTCTTGAACAAAAAAGAATGAACTCGTGCAATAAACTGGTCACAGATAAAAGAATAGGATTTTTTGTACCTGTTTTCCCATAAAATGTTGAAGTATACATGGATTGGGATTTCAGAGGAGTGCCAGTTTAAGTTCATTCCAGAAAAACCATTCCTAGCGGAGATGACGTCCAACAAATACGATTCCATGTAGAAGGAGAGGGTTTCTCCCTCTTTCAGTGTCTGGGTTTGTCGTACACAGGTACTCGGCTGTTTGGAGATGATGGCACTGCAATTGAAGCTTGTGCCTAAAATGGCCACCATATAAGCTAGAGGCATCCAAGCCTCTAAAAACCAGGACCAATCTTTCTCCCCATGCAACCTGCAGAGAAGCGCCATCAGGTATATGTATGGTTCCCTTAGATTGGTCGTCGGATACCAGTCGATAGTGTGGTTCATGAATTTTTTGTCTTCCCTCCACCATGATGCCATGATTTTGCTGGTGTCGTGTGCTACATAGAAACTTACAACAAAATCAATGTTCATATTTTCTTCCGGTTCCCTGGTCTTGTAGTAACTTTGGACCTCTGAAGGCAAGAAAACCCCGACGCATTTGTAGTTATCGTCATTAATCAAACATTTTTGTGCATCAGTGTGGTCAATGAGCCACTTTAAAAGTTCAATGCAAGGAAACACCAAAGTTTGGCTTGCCACCATGTGTAGATAAGCCCTACCGATATTTGGGAGGACAACATCATCGATCTTCCTTGTATCAGGATCGCTATGGTGGGTATACTCGAGGGGTTCCTCCTTCTTGATTTTCTTAAGCAATTCTTCCCAACGAGGAAATGTTGTTTTGGCTCCAATGCTTTCTTCTATGTCTCCAAAGGCTAAGGGTTGGACTACGAACTTCTTGGTGGATGTCTTAATGATGGTCATCGGCTTGGGGGAAAATTCTAATTGTCTTACAACTGCTGGGGAGGAGCCCTCTCCTGCTTCTAGTTCTTGCATCTTTGGCACTCTTGGGGATTTCCTAGTGGAGGGTTTATTTGGAGGCATTGTTCCTGCAATTTAAACGACCCTTTAAATAGGTGTACAGAGTAGCATTGGATGGGAACATATAAAACATAAAACGTAAAAAACCACAAGCGGATACATACCTGTAATGCTTGCTAAGATAGTTGTCTAATACTCATTGAACCTTGGATGCCTTCTTCAGATTTTTAGACTTGCTCTTCTATGTGTTCTAAACTCCTTGTCGCACAGAATAGGATCACACACAATGACTCAAAAGAATATGACTTGAGAGATTCTATATGTCGTATCAATCAGTGAATGCAAGTAATGAATGTGATTCAAAATAAACTATCGTTGGATCTCTGCGAGTAAATTCTAATTGGTTGATGACGGAGGTGTGGAGGAAGATGCATTATATTGGTAGGCTTAAATGGTCTCTTTTGATTCATGCACAAATTAGAAATTAATGCATGATCCACGAATTAACTGACATTTTAGGTGCATCGTACCTAACAAATCTAAGGGTTAAAACGTCTCATCACGTCATGTCTTTTTGACGTGGAGATCAGGATCGATTACTACCTTTGTGCATGCTTCTACTGGTATCCTTCTAATAAAACTTCTGATGGCGATGATATTTGGGATCAGTGATCAAGGAATGTTCAAGTGCACAGTTTGTGGGTGGGTTATTGTCTTTGTAGCCTTCCATCGTCAAACTTGTTTCGGGAGTCAGCAGTTGGCGATACCACTTTTGCCTTTGCGCGATTCTTACTTTTAATTTTCTTTCCAAAGTCAAACGAGTTGGTCTTTGATGATATTCTTGCTGAAGCTTATTTGCAAAAAAAGAGAGACGTTCGTCCACCGACGCCGATGAATATCGACGCGCGGCTATTTTGAACTTATCAAGCGATTTTTTTTCACCTTTAACCTTTATCGATGCTGAACTTCATAAGCATGTTTGGGGAAAGCTTTATACTATCGGTTTCTTAAGTAGTTTTTAAGTCCCATTTAAAGTTAAGATGATTTTTTGTTGTGCGTTTGAGAAGACTTTAAACAATTTTAACATGAAACATAAAAGATAAGCGCATGCATCAGTTTCAAACTGAAGTGAAAAACAGGTAGTGCAAAGCATCAAGTGGTACCCAAAACACAGAAATGGTCATAGAATTTTTAGGGTGTGTTGAGTTCTCAACAAATGGAGAATCACTAGGCAAAAGAAAAATCTTTGTTCCTCCTCCAGGGCTCAACTAATACGGATGCTGATGGATAATCTAGTTGGTCTTAAATCAGAGGCTCTTAACCTTCGCATTTGACATCCTTCGGTTAATGCTTCCAGGTCTTCCTGTGGGGTTTTAACCCCTTTCCTCCTTCGTTCCCTTTGACCCTTACTCACCAGACCACAAAGTAGACATTTATGACATTTCTCCGAAGTTGTCATTTGTTGAATATGGATAGAGGATTCCTCGAAGTAACCACGAGTTTTTCAATGCTTCTGGTGTTTGTAAGTGAGCGATGGATTAAAAAACAAGGTTTTCTACATTGCATAAGGATGACCATTGTTTCGTCGGACATACCTTCAAAAGCACAGAAAACCTCAAAGAAAAGAAACAACAAAAATAAGGAATTCACAATCGTGAAGATACTCAACAAAGAACAAACAACACACATATTCATTATTTTATTTTTTTTCTTTTGTTATTGGAAGTATTGTTTTAGGGCTTGGCCATTTACTAGGAGGGCATCAGATTCCCCTTTCAGATTCTGCAACCTATAAGTGCCTGGCCCGATCTTCTCAGCCACCTAGAAAGGTCCAAGCCATAGATTTTGAAACTTAGAATGTTTCCCTTTTCGCTCATTTTCTTTGTCCCACTTCAGGACTTAGTCTCCTACTTCAAAGTCCTTTTCTTTCGCCTTATGCCTATCGAACCATCTTTTCACTGTCTGTTGGTGAGCTAGGAATTTTGACTTAGCCTTTTCTCTCTCTTCTTCCAACATGAGCAGGGTGTTAATTCTTTGTTGCATGGTCAATGAGGGTTCGTCGTTGGAGTCTTGGGCCAATTGAAGAGACGGAAGATAGAGCCTATTTGGGAGGATGGATTCTTTCTTGTAGACCAAAAAGTATGGGGAATTTCCTATAGCTTCTTTGGGTGTGACCCTATCGTCCCATAGATCATTATGGAGTAGATTATGCCATTTTCTTTGGTTATCTACAAATGTCTTCTTCAATATTCTTACCAGGTTTTTATTAGTTGATTCTGCCACACGATTTCCCTGGGGATAATAATTTGCAGAGTACTTAATTATGATTCCTTTGTTCAGAGAAAAATCCATCAATAGGGTTGGAGAAAAGTAAGTTGCATTATCAAAGACCAGAACAGAAAGGACACCAAACCTCGTGATCAACTGTTGTTCTATGAATTGGATCACTACCTTCTCGTTTACATGAGTCAGAGGAATGGCCTCTGCCCATTTCATGAAATAGTTGGTAGCAGTAAGAATGTACTTCTACAGTTTTGAAGAGCTAGGCGTAATTTATCCTATGATATATAACCCCCATTGCTCAAAAGGCCTAGACACAGTCACAAGTTGGAGTGGGGTTGTTGCTCTCTTCTCCTTTCTAGCGCTTATTTGACAAGTCTTACAGTTTCTAGCATAAGTATGAGCATCTTTGAACAAGGTGGGCCAATAATAGTCGGCTCTCATAATATTATGAGCGGTGGTGTTTCCTGCGAAGTGTCCCTCGGTGGGACCATCATGGAGTTATTTCAACACTCTGTCTATGTTTCTGCGTTCAAGACATGTTAATAGGACCCCATCATAATTGATCTGGAAGAGCACCGAATTTATAAGGTGGTATTCTGTAGATTTCAATCTGAGGGCTCTCCTTTCCCTAGGGTTGAGGTTTTCGGGACAAGTCTCATGATGTAGAACTTAAGTTAAATCCTTATACCAAGAGTCTTGTCTTAGGGATATGTATGCTACTTCACAAGACCATAGTGCCATTTTGTTATCCCATCCGAAATCTTCACTTACTTGATCCTGGGCTTCAGCTCCAAGCTTGCATAAAACTTGTCCCTTTACTATTTTGGTAGGTTTTATATCTAGATCAAATTCCTGAACCACTACCATCCAGTTCCCTCTTCTTTCCCCCATTTCTTGTTGGGTAAATAAGGATTGAACTGTAGGGTGCGACACAGTTACTTTAGTGTGATTCTTGAGGATGTAAGTCCTGAAATGATTCACTACCTTATAAACCGCATAGACTTGTTTGTCTATAGCAGGATAGTTGAGCTCAGCTCCTTGAATATTAGTACTCATAAATGACACTGGAGCTTCTTTGTTGTCATCATCCTTCTAAGTCAAAACTTCATCTAGCAACTGGCTGGAGGTGAAAGTATAAATGGAAAAGTCTCTATTGAAATCGGGACTTCGTAACATTGGGGCCCGGGATATGGCATCTTTGATATTGTTGACGGCCTCTTTTCGCTCATCATCCCATTTAAATTCGACATCTTTGCGAATCATCCTTTTTAAGGGTTTGATGATTTCTGCAAAGTCGGGAGTGAACTTTCTCACAAAATTGATTTTCCCAAAAAGGACTGCATAACTTTCGTGTTATGGGGTAATGGGAGTTGAGCTATGGCCTTAATACTTTCTGGGTATATGTGAATCCCTGCCTGAGATATAATGTGGCCTAACAACTTACCTTCTTCGATGCCAAAGATAGTTTTCTTTGTGTTTAAGGATATTTCGTATTTCTTGCACCTTTCAAAAATCTGAGTTAGGTGTTGGATGTGCTCTTCTCTATTCTTTGAATACACTGTTACATCATCTAGATACACTCCCACACATTTATTGATTAGTCCCCGGAAAGCCACGTCCATGGCTCTTTGGAAGGTCGCTCCTGCGTTAATTAACCTGAAAGGCATGCGTTTATAAGATAAGCTTCCCCATTTAGTTTGGAAGGTGTTTTTTAAACGATCTTCCTCTTAAACGAAGACTTGGTTGTAATCTGAGAACCCATCTAGTAGAGAGAAGATCTCTGAGTGAGACACGGTCTGCAAGAGTTGTTCCATCGGTGGGATTGGGTAATTTTATTTTTCTAAATATCTGTTGAGGTTCCTAAAATATATGCATAGGCGGATTTCTCCCAACTTTTTCCTCACCAGAACAAGATTTGCTACCCAAGCGGAATGTCTAACCTGGAAAATGATCTTGGCATCTAAAATATTCTTTAATTCCTGATACATGAGAGGTTCCAGTGATGGGTAATACTTTATGAGTTTTTGTTGGAAAGGTCTCACTTCAGGTTTTAACGGGATGGTGTATTGAATGATGCGGGTACCATACGTTTTCAAATCCCTATAGGACCACGCGAAGACATCCTGGTATTGTCTAAATATTTTGAGGTAATCTTTCCTCTCTTCCTTAGATATAGTCTTTCCAAGATTGAGATTCTTTGGGTTTTCTGGGGTCCCAAGATTTATAGTTTCATGCAGGGGACAAGAGCTACCAGTATTTGCGTTCTTAGGTCCCTTAAATCGCTCTTTCAAATCAAATAGATTTTCTAGATTAGCTATCCATTTCAGGATTGTGTGAGCCTTTGATTTATCCATAGGTTGTCCTATCCGGGGATTGGTTTTGTAGTATACCTAGGGAGGTAATATAGGGTACCTAGGGAGGTACCCAATGGGAATGTAGTTATGTGTTATTAGTGGAAGTCATTTAATATATGGGAATGTGGTCATTCAATGTAAGGTGGACTAGGTACACTATATTAATAAAGGCCCACTATGGTAGTTGGATGTAATAAATGTGAGAAGGCTCTCCAGAAGGTTCCTAGGAGATAGGGAGAGCTATATAAAGAAGTGTAGGTAATGTAATGAAACATAGTGAAGAATCTTGTGATTGTACAAGCAAGGATTGCTTGAGGAGTTTTATCCTTCCATAAGGATTAATATATGGTGTTACCCTACTCAAGGGTTTTCTCTATTTCTTTTGTTCATCTTATGGTGAATGGTTTATGGTTTATTCTTGGTATTATTGAATTATATTTGCAGATCTTGTATAGGTACGCCAAAATGGAAAACTTTATTCTTGACACGCTCTTTTCTAGATGTCATTCTGTGTAGTATACCTAGGGAGGTACCCAATGGGAATGTAGTTTTTTGTTATTAGTGGAAGTCATTTAATATATGGGAATGTGGTCATTCAATGTAAGGTGGACTAGGTCCACTATATTAATAAAGGCCCACTATGGTAGTTGGATGTAATAAATGTGAGAAGGCTCTATAGAAGGTTCCTAGGAGATAGGGAGAGCTATATAAAGAAGTGTAGGCAATGTAATGAAACATAGTGAAGATTATTGTGACTGTACAAGCGAGGATTGCTTGAGAATTTTTATCCTTCCATAAGGATTAATATATGGTGTTACCCTACCTCAAGGGTTTTCTCTATTTCTTGTGTTCATGTTATGGTGAATGGTTTATGGTTCATTCTTGGTATTATTGAATTATATTTGTAGATCTCGTATAGGTACTTAAGAGGTTTCTATTAATTTCTCTTGGAATTCGTCATCGTCAATAGCGAGATCTTTGAAATTGTCTTGGTTGGTCAAGAAGTTTATGATTTGTAAATCTCCTTCAAAGGCTTTCCAATTGGAAATGTTATTGGGTACCAATGGTTTATAGAGCAGCTCCACAGTGAATTGGGAGGCTTCATAATCCTCTAAAGATGAGAGCCTGGAAGCGGTTGTGGCCAAGGAGTGAGCAAGAACATTTTTCTCTCTAGGGATCGCTATGATATCAAAATCTTCAAAGTGCTCTATTAACCTATGCACCTCCTACGGATAGTTCTTCAAGTGAAGAGAATTGCAATGTATAGTATTCCTTACTTTCCTAACAATAATTTCAAAGTCTCTGAAAACTTTCAATTCTTTGACATTCAAATCTATGGCTTTCTTTAATCCTTTTGCACCATAGCTTCATATTCGACAGTGTTCTTGGTACACTTTAACTCTAGCCTACAGGACATGAAATGACGTTTACCTTTAGGGTCAATGAGGATGTACCCTACTCCTGACCCTTCTTGCGATTTAGATCCATCGAGATAGAGGGTCCAAATTTGTGAGCGAGAATCGCTATTTTTGTTTCCCTTATTAGTTCCTTGCTACCTGACCTATTGTTTTACAAGCTCTAGCACAGGGTTTTGACATAAGAAGGTGTATCCTGTCGGTATCGGAAATTTCTCTTGAAAAATCAATTCAGAGTTTTGGGTAAGAGAAACATCAGATAAGAGAGGAGAAAAGTTTCCAAAGTAGGAGTCGCAGGAATAATTTCCCAGTATGGGGAAATCTGTGGACGAGGGCTCGTTAGGGGTCTCTAGATCAGTGACCATATGTTTCAGATAATTCTCCCTATCGATTTTGATCAGGATATTGTATCCCTTCAGTGGTAGGAAAAGGTGTGCCTATTCTGTACTGAAGTACCCGTTTATCTTTTCAGATCAATCTCAACTCAGTAATAGCCCATATGCCTCTGGCATATCTACTACAATGATATCAATCACTTGCACGAAAGTGGGGTGTGTTGATATTATGATAATCACATCTCTGAGTTGTCCTATGACCTTGACCTGGGTCCTGTCTAGTTGTATGACATGCTTATCACTTTTAGGAGGTATGACATTTAATTTTTTGCAAATAGACAAGGGCATAACGTTGAAGAACACTCCAGAATCTACCAAATAGTTATGAAGGTTTCTATTGAAGATTTCAAACGTTAAGAGGAATGGTGTGACAGAAGAAATTTCCTTTCTATCTCCCAAATAGGTGTTCACAGTTGGTTTTCCCACCAGATCTATGGGAGATAGATTTCTTTCTGGACCATTACCCGCCGTCGTTTTTTCTACTGAATTCAAAGCTTGTAACAGAAAGTCCTTCTGCTGAGGAATCTTGCATATGTCCATAACTGATATATTGTCCTTTAGCTTCTTTAAATATTCGACTACGTTGTAATATAGTTTGGTTGATTCCTGGGTATGAATGTGTACAAGAATTTTACCGAGAGCGAAAGATGTCTTCGGGTGATTGGGAGTTATCTTACTTTTCGAGGATTGGGTAGTGTCAGTATATTTTGAGCTAGGCAAACCCTTACTACATGTCTACATCACCAAAACATCCATGGGTTGTCCACGAGATTCGAACAAGTCGTCGAAATGCATGATCAGGTCAGGATCCCAGATCATCATGGTTGTATCTCGTGGTGGTTCAATCTATTCCTGGTCAACGATATTCATGACCGAGTTGTTTAGCTGTTCGGTAAGGGAGAATTCATCTAGAAATTAATTTGGCCATCAAATTCATGGAATTTACCCATTGAGGGAAATCTCTTTCGGAGTGGTTTTCTTGATGATAAGTATAGAAAGAATCAGACGCAACATTCCCTAGATCAATGTTTAAGTTGGTTGGGGGAGGTTCAATTCCTTTGAAAGGTGGTTTTGTTTTAAAGAAAGGATTGTAGGGCCTTTGGCCTTGGTTTCCCTCTCCTGCACCTCTCTTCATGTCTATGATATTGTTTGATAATTTATTAACCATGCGTTGTAGATCTTCTATATCTCCATTACCTTTGTAGGGAGCCTGTTCATCCGGTTTTCCCGCTGGTCTAGTCAAAAGGAGTCCTCTCCTGGGAAGGTACTAAGTTTCTTTCTTTACTAGAGAGACTTGGCCTTATTTACATCCTTTCATCTGGAACTATATTGTCTTTTCCTCTTCAAAAGTTTCCACCAGGGTTTTCTTAGTGGCTCTTTTTACAAACATAGAAATAGAATCCGAGAGTGCGTTAGCATAAACCTCGATTTGTAACTCTTGAGTTGGTTTTTACACGGGCTAGAATTTGTTTAAGATGGTCATGGATATTTGATTGAAATAGTTGAACCTCTCTTTCAGACTTATGGTGGTTGTGAACAACTCAGCCATCAGAGCTCTTGTAGTAGTTTCCTCTGTAAATTTATCTAGAAAATATTTTTGGAACTTGGCCCAGCTAGTTATAGATCCTACATGCAGATTAAAACACTGCGTGGAAGATGAATTTTCAAATGTGTAGGGGAAAATTCTGCAGGCTACATCTTCATGTTGAACATTAATGAGTCTGATCACGAGTATGAACTTCTTGATGTGATATTCAGGTAAACCTGAAGTCTCAGGGTCGTACTTGGGGAGCAGCCTCTCCGAGTGTTGGGGAAGTGTAATGAACCTCAAATTCACCAATAATTTTTTTATTTTTTTTACCATCTTTATGAAATAAATCAATTTCGTTTAAGCTTTAAAATTTAAGAGAAGGTAAGATACATTTCTGTCCATAATGACTTTCTTACACCAGTCTAGTTGACTTCGAACATAAAAGCTTATGTGGATAAATTCTTCCATAATTCTATCACTTTCCTTAATTTTCAAACTACTCCAACATACTTATATGTATATAGGCAGTATCTAAACTTAGGTCTCATTCTTACACACCAGTAGCTTACACATCAAGCATAGTTAACTCGAAGGATCCCATCTTGTTCTCTATGGTTTATGCCATTAAACAATATTCTAATTACAAAAATTTCAAATACTTAAAGGTGTATGACCTCATGGCAAGCAGAACTCTTAGAAAAAAATATGCTTAATTAGTTTGATACTTTCATATAAAATAATTTTTGTACTTGTCATGCCCTGTACATAGTGACCTATAATATGATCTGTTATTTCTATTCTACCTCTATCCCAAATGAAGATCCTCCATCGTTTCTACCAGTCCATTCATTACAGTAAAAAAAATTACTACTATGTCGCTACAGTTTTGTGAAAAAAAAACAGAGGTCAATCGAGTTTCGGCGATTACAAAATGACAAATACAAAAGAAACAAAAGACCACGTTGTTTGCCAAATCGCGAAATGCAGAAAGACTGTGGGCCCAACACTTCGAGGTCTCGGGGTTCAGGATTTCACAATCTCAAATGCCAAACACCAACACACAACAACTCCCGAATTGCGAAAAAGTGAAAGGAAAGTGGAACCAACACTTCGAGGTTTCAGGGTTCAGGATTTCACGAATTCAAATGTCAAACACCAACATATAGCAACTCCCAAATTACGAAAAGTGAAAGGAAAGTGGGACCAACACTTCAGGGTTTCAAGGTTTGGGATTTTGCGAATTCAAATGTCAAACGCCAACATATAGCCACTCCTAAATTGCGAAAGTGAAAGGAAAGTGGGACCAGCACTTCGGGGTTTCAGGGTTTGGGATTTCACAAATTCAAATGTCAAATGCCAACATATAGCAACTCCCGAATAGCAAAAAGTGAAAGGAAAGTGGGACTAGCACTTTGGGGTTTCGGGGTTCGGGATTTCGAGGTTAACAAACACACGACGCACAAACAAAATGAAATAGGAAAAGCCAAAATGAGAAATTCTATTAGGGTGTGGGCCCAACAATTTTGGGTTTCGTGGTTTACTAACTCCCAATGCAAAAACACTGCACAACGTCAATGCAAAATCGCAAAAACCCGAAAAGGTATGGGGCCCAGACAATATCAGGTTTCGACATTTGGTAATGCTTGATGCATGAACAACACACAATGGTAATCGCCGAATCATGAAATTCGGTCAGGCTGTGGGGCCACTTCGGGTTTCAGCATTTGCAAGAACTCTACGCAACATGAAACAATAAACTCCGAAATGCCGAAAAATGAAAACATGAACAGAGTTTACAAACTCAGTAAAAAAAAGACACGGAGTGACAAATTCAATTCAAAAATTGTTCCAGATCTTTTTAAGCTTTTAACAAATTTCTTAATTCGTTACATACTTTGACTATGGAAAGGGTAGACCACTCCTTAAATAAAACAAGGGAAGCATAAAATCTTCTGTTAGGCGTCAATTCCCATGATTGTTTTAGCATCTGATAAACAAAAGGGGTTTTCTAGATTTCCTTAACTTTCTGATGTAGATGGATTACTTCCAGTTTGCATTTTATTTTCCAATACGTATATATGTGTGTAATATATGAGTGCCCAAGTGATCCATAAGGTTCTTGCTATTTCGTATTCCTCTTCAATTCTTAAATATATATATATATATATAAAACAGGAAGTCTCTTTTAAGATGCATGATTGTTTGGAATTAGTGATACATTTAAATGTTTCCTTTCGGCACAAAATGACTGAACTCCGATTGCTCAAATTTAGATCTATTTAATACTTCAGTCTCATAAATAAACCCATATCTATGCAGATTGGTCTTCTTCAAGCATTCACAGTATCCTAGCACTCTGACTTCAAATTAAGCCTATCTGATTGCTCAAATCGTATTTAAATAAATTTGGCTAGTATTTCATATTTTCGGGAGGGACCACTCTAGAATTTAGATTGTGATTGTAAATTTAATACCACGATAGATATCATCCATTGAAAGAATTATTTTGATTTAGAACAAGTAGATGCATAATATCAGTTACACACAAAACATCCAAGGACAGAGTAAGGAAAAGATTACGTATTTTAACTAGCTTGCGGAAAAACAAAGGGAACAACCACGTTCCTCCCAACCGTAGAACAGGGCAGCCAAACAACTTGATCGATTCACCCCCTAGACTGACCATGAATCCATGAGGGCGAACTTGGAAAATTTTCTCTTCAGCAATGTCCTATAGCTCCAACACTTTTTCCTTGCCTCACACTCGAGCAATGTTCATAACAACAAGTAAATCAAAGGTCTCCTTTCCCAACATACTTGGCAGTGTCCTGCCTCCTCACATATGCTATTTATCCATTTTGCCCAGGTCTTTTTCCCTCCCTTGGGAATTTCCACATATTTCTAAATCCCTAATTTTTAGGGGTTGCCAATGTCCAAATCAGTGATTTTCCACTTGTAATAATCATCCCATAGGTAGTTCCAACATGTTCCCCACTCATGGAGTCATGGTCAGCTAAATTTAACATAGTTGTTCCATTTGTCCTCTTGCAATCAACATAAAATATTTTGTCTCGATACAAGTGTCATATTCAAATAGTTAGTTGGGTCAGATCAGGTCTCTCCCCAACAGTCAAAATAATTAATTACAATTACCAAATTCGAAATTCGGAATTTCCATAAATGGAAAAAAAATTCCAAATTCGAATTTACTAAAAACGGAAATAAATTTCCAACAATTTTA
>JASDQU010373493.1:6512-26586 GCA_032191745.1 Picea mariana
TTCCAAAATACAAAATAAAACTGGCTGTAGTTACTGGACTGCCCCAACAGAGGGGAAACCAGTCCAGCCAGCCTCCAATTCAACAGTCTTAGACAGTTGTTGATTCATAAAACAAACAAAGTTCATCCTAAAAGCCATCTAGGCTAGGAGCCTAAAGAATCTGGATGCACAGCAAACGAGAGCTAAACACCTAGCGAAAATCCTAACCACGTGGCTCGAAGGTCCTCTGTCCATGGTTCTACCTCGGTGTTGATCGACTGGTCATCCCCACGTTTCTCCTTGCACTCCTCATGCTCCTTGTTCTCCACTGGGCCTCTTCGTTCCACTTCCTTCTGCCTCGCTGCTACCTATCGCAGCATGCTATCCATCTCAGTGCCAAGTGCCTCCCCCGGATTAGTGCCAGTGGGGTTCGAGGAGAGCTTCGATTGCATGGCTGAGAGGATATGTAGAAAGGTGGCGACGTTGTCTTCTGTGGCCTGCAAACGAAACTTGAGGTCCACCACCTCCCTCCAGAGCTCGAAAACTAAATCATACAGGATGCCCAAACATTCTCTGAAGTGCTCGATGTCGAGTTGGGCCGGAGGGTGGAGATGCAGTCGTTTGGACTCTCAAAAAGCTAGTGGTGCACTTCTCCAAGTACTCGAGGATCCAGGGAAGGACATGGTCGCAATGAATTGCATCCGGGGGTCCTGAGGATAGCATTGAATCGGAGGCGACCCTCGCGGGATAGTGGCCATGGAGTGTAGGAGAAAAGACGATGAAGGTGGATGGGTGATCGTGGAGCGAAGATGTACAGACTGCACAGGTGGTGGGGTGGCAGCTGGGGACATAGTTTGGGGGTGGGAGGAGGAGCCGGTCATCGAGGAGGTTGAAGGTGAGACAGGAGGTCCACAGGGCTTTCAGGGTGAGCCCCTCTTCGGCTTTCCTCTAATTCTTTCTTTCATGGATGCAGGTGAGCAGGTCTGGACAAGGATGAACCAGAATTGCAGATAAACAATGGAGAAAGTCTCAGGACGAGCCTGGTTATGTTTGCGCCGTGAAGGTAGGAGCCCTTCAGACCGCAAACAAGGTGCAATGCCAAATACAATGAGCCAAGCCATAATACAAATTGCGGAGGAGGAAAGGGTGGTGTTAATGCCCCTTACCTCAACCATCATGGCATATTTAAACGCAATTACTCTCCCGGGACGACACTGTCCTGCTGCATGGGCCATTCACGTGGCTCTGTGTTGCCTTGCATCGTGTTCGGTCCCGTCCATCGCCACGGGGACTCCACTAACACCCCATCCAGGGGTGTGCTCTCTCTTTATTGACATCTAAGGAGGAAGGTTATTGTTTATAAAAAAAACAAGCCACACTGAGTAGATAGACCTGAGTTGACCAAATGGATTTACACCATCAACTGCCAATGAAATCCTAACACTACGAGGTTCTTCTTTAAAAATTGGTCATCTTTCTTCGATATTTTTATATAAAGAACCATCTGTAAGAATTCGAAGAACATCATCTTCACTTATATTATGTGCATGGTAATCCATAAATTGTTCTATGTTCTGATGTCTAATTAGTCGTTGTAGGCATGGAATTATGGGAATATAACAAAGAACCTTGTAAGGCACCTTTTTTTTTAACTGATCAGTTCAATATCTATTGATTTGGCATGGCGGGAAATTCAATTCATATTCATATTGTCCATAATATATTATGTGATCATTGGGGCATGCATCAATAGCCTGATATTCCATTCCAATTTCTTTTAGAATGGCTGATAATTCTTGGTATGTGCGAGGTAACTTATTTGGTGATGGTAAGAAATATCCACCTATCAACCTACAACAATAATATTATAAAAAAAACAAATCAATAATGAAAATTATATTAATCATTATAAATATTGCATCCTTAATTTAGACATCAATTGACACTGAAAATAAAATAAAATAAAGGTTGAAAATTGCATAAAACCGTAAAATTATGTTTCTCACCTTAGGATCTGTGTCATACATGTGTTTGACAAACCATTTTATACCTTAAAGTTTACCAACAACATTACAGTAGAGAGAACACTTTTTTTTGTGCCTTCATATAGGGATTCAGTGGCTTTTTGAAGGATAAGTTTATCAAAAATATATTCATCATCATTGTCCTCATCACTATCATCATTATCATCCTGCAAGTTGTCCTCCTCCAAGTTGGCATCATCATCCATTGGAGCATTATAAATGTCTTTGATCATTCTATTTGTCCCATCATCATTAACTGTATTATTAATATGATCAGTTTCCATAGGAATAACGTGATCATCATATCCATATGATTAAGTTCAGCTTGTTCTTCAGTATTATCTCTATGAAAACGTATCCTTCTAGGCAACATCACATTCTTAGGATGATTTTTCTTTAATAAAAACAATAGAAGCAATAAAATACAATTAGAGTATATCACAAATATTATTTTGAAAGATAAATTAATTTTTTTTATGTATAATACCCTTAAATATCTATAATAACTAATTACATACCATGGGACAATATTCATTGCCCCCTTCAATGTGCCCATTCTCCCTACAATGTTTTTGAACTATTTTTAAAGGTAGAATTCTTCCATTAAAACCCCTGCATTCACAACAAGGGCAATAACATTTCCCACCACCATGAATCATCATTTTCCACTTTAACATAACAAGCTGTCTTTCCTCATCTAGAGTTGACATTGTAATTACCTTTTATAATAAATTCATTGAAACATTATAAGTAAAATATACAAATCTATTCAAATAATTTGGTATATATTTAGATAGTTGTAATGAAAATTATACACCATCTTCAAAAACAATAAGGGACAAAGCATGAAACCTAAAATCAGCTAGAAAAAGTAAGGAACAAAGCATGAAACCAATGCATTTCATATCCAACGTACAACACTGGTCGCTATTTGGGAATCTAAATGACACTTGGTTCTAAAACAACACATTTACCTATACATAAACATCCAAACATAAATGAATCTTCTAATAATCTCTTCATTGCGATCCACCTACTATTATGTTGTCAAAATTGATAGAAGTGCAAGAAAGAGTTTGGGGAGAAAAATAAATCTTGAAATAAGAAGCGTAAAGACAACTTTAATTCTTATAAAAAAATATGATGTAAAGAAAATTAATTTGAAGAAAACCAATCAAAGATGGCAAGAAATTCCTTGGCATGGTAATGATAAATGGTACACGATACATCTTTTACTATCCAAGTTTAAAGCCTCATACTTTGATTCATTCCTGAAATCATAATATTTCATTAATAAGAGGAGGTGGATCTATTATCACCCAAAATCACACTATATAACATTAAGTCCCTAATAAAAATTATGGTAGCTTTAGGGATACACAAGAGTACTCATGCTCAATATCACCAAAAAACCCATTGCTCTTCACTTCTAGTCGTTTCTTTTCCAACTCAAGGAGGAAACCCTAAATGTAAATTTACTAAGGAAAGGATACTTAGATACTCAAGAAGAAGCCTCATACTTTGATTCATCCCCGAAATCACAATATTTAATTAATAAGAGGAGGTGGATCTATTATCACCCAAAATCACATTATATAATATTAAGTCCCTAATAAAAATTATGGTAGCTTTAGGGATACACAAGAGTACTCATGCCCAATATTACCAAAAAATCCATTGCTCTTCACTTCTAGTTGGTTCTTTCCCAACTCAAGGAGGAAACCCTAAATGTAAATTTACTAAGGAAAGGATACTTAGATATTCAAGAAGTTCCATGAAATATAAGAACAAAATTAGAGTGATTGAATCTAATTACACTGATTATAGTTGAATCAATAATCATTTTACTCTATCAAAACTGGATAAACCATAAAATATTTCTAAGGAGTTAAAATAAGCCATAAAATCTTATTTAAGGAGTGAAAATAAACCATAAAATAGTTCAATAGCAACAAATTACTAAATCACACATAAAATTTTTAAGTACTGACCTTCAAAATCACAGCTATGTAGAGTCTGATCAATTCAATGTTTCTCTTCTCAAAAGAGAATTGAAATCAAGATCTCATAAAAAACCAGAACACCTGAATGATTTTCACAATTGTATAAAATGATTGTCACAACTATAGCAAATTCGTCGTAACTGAGATATATATAGGATTGATTTGTCGTAAATGACTGTTTGATTCTCACATGTGCCATAGTTGGTCATTATAATGACTAAAGCTAGTCACTATAGAGACTAAATAGTGGTTGTTCGCTCTACCGACTAACTTTATTCATTATAACAACCAACATGGAATGTTGGTTGCTAGAGCGACCAACTGTTGGACCCCGAAAAAAAAAAGTATATTTAGTCCAAAAAACAAAAAACAAATATAGCAAAATTTTAAACCGTCATAATATTTCGTCATAATTTGCACCCAATGTAGAAGTGTATTTTCAATGGGAACATGGATAGATACTTCATAATCCTCAATGGATCATATTTAGTATTATCTCCCTCCTAATACTTGCTTCATATATGAATGCATGCTCTTCTTTTGGATTTCTGTAATTATCTCCCTCCATCTCCTCTTGATTGTTGACTTCTTTCTATTTTGACTCCTTTTGGTTCTCTTCAAATTTGATTATGATTTTGGCTTATCCCAAAGTTGTTACTTATATAATAGCTTCCACAAGAATTATTACCTTCTTTGAGGGTTCCCTTTATTCTACAACCGATGCTTCATTTGTTTCCTTCCTTTTCTTTAACTCAAGACAATGGTTTCTATAGTGACCATATTTTTAACAGTTGAAGCATTGTATTTCTGACATATCCTTTTCTTGATTTGGCTTCTTCCTCAAGACAAACTTCTTATTCCTAAAATTATTGAACTTTGTTGTGAAGGATTGATCTTTACTTTGAAATTTCTCTTTTGTGTTAATCCTTGATTCTTATTGTGCACAACAATTCCAAAGTTCTTCAAATGTGGGATATTCCTTTCTTGTGTTCATGCTTGCGAAAAATCCATACCATGTCTTTGGAAGGCCATTGGGTACTATATTTACCAGTTCCTTTTCTGAAATGATTTATTCAATAGCTTGTAGTTTATCTCTTAACTAAAAGACTTGATGCAGGAGCATCCCTCACGTCAAGAGAGCCAGTGCGGAAGACAAAGGAAAGCTGGGCAGACCCAACCAAATTTTTGAATTTTTCCTTGAAGTTGATGCGCAAATATTTAATGAATCCATTTAATGAAGGCACCTTGGTATATTGTAATCAGACCATGAGCGCCCCTCTCTCATATGAAGTAGATAGGAGGCATTTAAACTAGTTAATGCAGGTAGATAGACTTGAATTCATAGATTAGACGGTTTTAGAAAGAAGGAGGGAAAACGGATATAGACACCCTCATTGTACATTGTAACATAGAACGCATTATTAGTTGAAGTAGGATAAGCACATGGGAATAACAAAGAGCTGTATAAGAACATCCATGTATAGATCTTTAATTAATATAAGAAGTTGATTCAAATCCATGGTTTCGTGTCTTTTCTCTGTGTGTTGATGTTAAATGAGGTGCTCATGACTATTTGTTTTCCTGTTATGAATTTGCTTTATTTCTTTATATGTGATTTCATGTTTGAGTTTGAAATCTGAGGGGAATAAGAAATGAGTTTCAATTGTTTCTCTACCTGAGAAAATATTCCTGCAAGGAGTGCAGTCGAAGACGTCCGCAAGGAGTGCGTTGATGGAGGCTCAAGTAGTTTAACTCTTGTTCTCATTCACCCAAGAGTGAAATTGGGTTACTGGAGCCATTCCAGGAGGGCGCAGGCTAACGGAGAGTCTCAGTTGAGAATCTGAGTAGAATCTTTGAAGGAAGGTTGCTGCAGGTGTGCGCAGGGTCAAAGAACTCAAACATTTGAAGTGTTTGAAAAGTTGTTGCAAGGAGTACGAGCAGGGAGTTTAAATTCTAAAATATTCAGAATTGACAAATCTCAGGAGGTATAGTACCTTTGAGTGGACCTAAGGAAGGATTTCACTGGGAGTTCGCGACGTAGAGCACCTAAAATCAGTGTTGCAGGGTTGCACATAGGAAGACAAATGAGTGCAGAGGAACAATTGGTCATTTTCAAGAAATCCTCAAGAGGGAAGAAATTGACGATTAGGATCTCGTGGAGGGGATTCATGAAAAACTCTGCCAGCCGTCAGATCCACCAGAGTCACGGGAAGGTTACGGCCACACTAGGAGGTTAAGCTCAGGAGGATCATGGGCCGTAGGATCTTTGTTGGGTTGGTCGTCAGCCGTTCAACTAGACAGAAGTTGCATTGGATTTAAGTCTTAGTGAGCAGAGGGAAGTCCCAAAGAGGCATCAGGATATTTAGGCGTCAGGTATTCATAAGTCAAGAGAACCAAGACCTTTCAAGTCTCGAAACACCAATGAAGTTTTAGCCATGGATCTCAGGGTGGACATGCGTCAGAATATCTGAGAGGAGTCAGGGTTCGACGTATCAAGAATCCTGAATACCAAGAAAATGTTGCATCAGGAATCATGAAACTCTGAAACGCGATTTCCCGATAGGTTGACAGTGTGGGTCCACATAGGAATTAGTGGAGGACAGGTGGGAAGGAAGTCATCCATCAGCGTGTGGGGGTCATCAAGATATCGGGGATCCTGACGACAAGTTGTTTGTGCATTTTGAAATCACGAACCGTGAAACCTTGATGAGGAATATGACTGCGGTCATATAAGGAGAAGTCACGTGGACTAAAGGCTTAGACGGGGAGAGCTAAGGCAATAGGGGTGCTTATCGAGGATCGAGGATCGGTGAGGCAAGTTGTTCTAGACATCACAAATATCGAAATCCCAATAGGAGGAACCCCGATAGTAAGATAAAAGGTCAGAGTTGACTCACATTGGATTTCGGAGAATCGTGAGGCACAAATCACTCGACCATGGGATTTGCAAAATCGTGAAGTCCGATTTCTAGATAGTTAAGGGAGATATTTTGGAGAACTATTGTGAGTGTGGAAAATTCTCTATAGGGAATTAGAAGAGTTTTCATCTCTTCAGGCCGAGTACGGAGGAGGTTCTATGAGTGGACATGCCTGAGGGCGCACCTGCGTCAGAATGGTATCAGAGAATTGATTCTTTCTTGTATATTTCAGGCAAGAGAAGCAGGAGATAAGAGAGTACTTTGATACACGTTGAGTGGTATCAGAGCAAGAAAATTTCTCTTCTTTTTGTAGCAGGGAAGAAGGAAATTCACCATGCCACCAAGGAGATGGGATAGGTAGTCACCTGATCTAGAGGAAAGAGAAAACTCGAGGAGAAGGGCTAGGCAAGTGCAGAATCCAAAAATGGAAAGAGAGATGCATGATCTACGAGCTAGACTCGAAGATATGGAGACAGGGAAAAGACGCATAGCCAGTGTGGGGGATCTTAGTGATTCAGAGGATGAAGTTGAAGCTGAACATGGAGAAGAATTTGCAGCCGAGGATGCAGCCAATGAATGTCTAATTAAAGCTATTGCATTGATGGGTGCAAAAACGAAGATGGACATTCCAGTTTATGAGGGGAATATGGATGCGGAAGAACTTCTAGATTGGATTAGAGCTCTGGATACATACTTCGATTATGAACATGTCGAAGAGGATAAGAAAGTTAGGCATGCAGTCATGAGATTGAAGGGACACGCAACATTATGGTCCGACAAGCTACAAGTAGATAGATGATGCAAGCGCAAGCAAAAAATTAAAAGTTGGGATCGAATGATTGCAAATATGAAGGCAAAGTTCATCCCAAGAGATTATCAAATCACTCTGTTCAGGAGGATGCATAACCTAAGACAAAAGTTGATGACAGTAAAAGAGTACACGGAGGAATTATATCGACTGAACATCAGGGCAGGTCATCGGGAGAGCGATGATGAGAAAGTTGTCAGGTATATTAATGGCCTGAGATACAATATCTAGGACGAGATGAATATGAAAACCATCCGAACGGTGTAGGGTGCCTATCAAATGGATCTGAAAGTTGAAGAGAAGCTGAGCCGTAAGCAAGGTCAGTGAGGGAGAGGCAGGAGTCATCCCAAAGGAAAATCAGTTGCCCAAGATAAATACCAGAAGCCAAAGGATGACTGGAAAATCCCTCAGACTAGAACGAGAGAGGTGGAAGTTCACAGTGAGGCCAACATGTTGAACAGAGAGGGAAGCATAATGAGCAGAGGGGAGATTACAGTGACAGCGATACTTTTCCTCGTACCAGAGCTAGAGGAAGAGGAAGAGGTGGAGTAATCACATGCTTCACGTGTGGAAAGAATGGGCACAAGTCATTCGACTGTCCAGATAACAAGAAAGATGGAGGACAAGCTCACATCTCCGAGGCACAGAGGTGAGATGTAGAAGCGGAATATTTTGAAGGCGGAAGGCCTTTGATGATGTGTAAAGTTCTCTTAACACCCAAGAAGGAGGTGGAGGACTCAGCTCAAAGAACCAAACTTTTCAGAATTGCTTGCAAAACCAAGGACAGGGTATGCAAGGTTATCGTGGATAGTGGTAGCACAGATAATCTCGTTTCAACCGAGATGGTAGAGAATTTGGAGCTAGACATGACTGATCACCTGATTCCATACAAAGTTTCATGGCTACAGAAGGGGCATCAGGTAAATGTCACTAAACAGTGTTTAGTTGAATTCAAAATAGGACGGTATAATGATAAAATACTCTGTGATGTTATTCCTATGGATGTCTGTCATTTATTGCTGGGCATACCATGGCAATATGACAGGAATGTAATTCATGATGGGAAGATGAATACGTATACTCTAGATAAGAATGGGAGGACACACATGTTGCTTCCAATAAAAGATAAGGAGGTAAGACCAGAAGAGAGAAATACTATACTTCTCATGAGTGGGAAAGAACTTCTTATGGAGGTGAAGAAGAAAGAAGATCCACAATTGTTTGTGGTCAGAAATCCGAGGATCATTTTGACTAGCACGAGAGTGGATGATTTGCCAAAAGAAAGTCAGGAACTACTGGAAGAGTTCGCTGACATCGTAGTAGACGAATTACCTCATTTTTTGCCACTGATGAGGAGTGTGATTCATCATATATATCTCATACCAAAAGCTATTTTTCCGAATAAAGCCGCGTGCAGGCTGACGCCACAAGAAAATGAAGAGGTCAAGAAGCAGGTCAAGGAGCTACTAGACAAGGGATTGGTCAGAGAAAGTTTGAGCCCGTGTACCATTCCAATGGTACTCAGTCCAAAAAAAGATGGAGGTTGGAGAATGTGTACCGACTCAAGAGCCATCAACAAGATAACCATCAGGTACAGGTTTCCATTGCCAGGAATGGATGATTTAATGGATTGCTTAAGTGGGGAAATTTTTTTTTTCAAATATAGATTTGAAGAGTGAAAATCACCAGATTCGCATGAGGGAAGGCGATGAGTGGAAAACAACAGTCAAGACAAATGAAGGTTTGTATGAATGGCTTGTCATGTTGTTTGGTTTGATAAATGTGTCGAGTACCCTTATGAGGTTGATGAATGAAGTCCTGAGGGAGTTCATTGGAAAGTTTGTCATCGTGTATCTGGATGATATACCGATTTTCAGTAAGACAAAGGTAGAACATATGAAGCATTTAGCTAGAGTAATGAAGAATCTACAGCAGTAGAAGCTATTGATTAACATGAGGAAATCTTCATTTATGAAGAAAGAACTCATTTATCTGGGTTTTGTTATATCTGCGAATGAATTGAAGATGGATCAAGATAAGGTGGAGGTAATAAAAAATTGGCCATCACCGAGAAATACTTTTGAGGTGATAAGTTTTCATGGAATGGCTAGTTTCTACCAGAAGTTCATTAGGAATTTCAGTGACATTAGCGCAGCGATGATGGACACAGTGAAGAAAAGACATAAATCTTTTCACTGGACTGAAGAGGCTGAGAAAAGTTTCAAATTGTTGAAACGAAAGATCACAAAACAACCAGTTCTAGTGTTACTGAATTTCCAAAAGACATTTCAGGTAAAATGTGATGCAAGTGGGTTTACCATAGGAGCGGTATTGAGCCAGGAGGACAGACCGATTTCATATTTCAGCAAGAAGCTGAATGAGGCAAAAGAAAATTACTCCACGTATGATAAGGAATTCTATGCCATCATACAGGCATTGAAAAAATGGAGGCACTATTTGATTCCAAAGGAATTTGTTTTATATAGTGATAACCATGCATTACAATTTGTGACTCAACAGGAAAATTTGAATAAGAGGCATGTTAAGTGGGTTGAATACATGCAAAATTTCACTTTTGTAATAAAACATATTTCTGGTACTGCTAACAAAGTGGCTGGTGCTTTGAGCAGGAAATGTTTGTTGATGCAGAAGTTCAAAGTCAGGATGTTAGGCTTTGACTATCTCAGGGACATGTATGCAAATGATCCAGACTTTAAGGAGGCGTATGAAGAAACTGAGAACCCAGTTCTTAGAGACAAAAGCCAATGGATAGACTATATGATCCAAGAAGGATTATTGTTCAGAGGAAATCAACTGTGTATTCCAAATTGCTCCATGAGGGAGAATCTATTAAAGGAGAAACACAACGGTGGATTGGCCAGACATTTTGGTCATGATAAGAAATTCAAAAAGCTGAGTGAGTCATACTTTTGGCCAAGGATGTGAACAAAGTTCAAGAGGTTTGTGGACATATGCAGGATTTTCCAGCATTCAAAGGGAAGAAAGAAGAATGCAGGATTCTATCAACCATTGCCCATACCTGAGAGGCCGTGGGATGAAATCAACATGGATTTCGTATTGGGATTGCCAAGGACGCAAAGAGGATTTGATTCAGTCTTTGTGGTTTTGAATAGATTTTCCAAGATGGCACATTTTATCCCATGCTAGAAAACTAGTGATGCAACTCACATCGCAAATCTGTTTTTCAAAGAGGTCGTTCGACTTCACGGCTTACCCAGAAGTATAGTTTCGGATAGAGATACAAAGTTCGTGGGACTTTTCTGGAGGACATTATGGAAGAAGCTAGGGACTAACTTGATGTTTAGTTCTGCCTATCATCCTCAGACGGATGGGCAAACAAAAGTGGTGAACAAAAGTCTTGGAGACTTACTGAGAAGCTTGGTGACAGAGCACCACAACCAGTGGGATAGTATATTTCCATAGGCATAGTTCGCATATAATGACTCAGTGAATAGGAGCACAGGCCAGAGTCCATTCCAGATTGTATATGGCGCACAACCAAGAGGAGTTTCTAAATTAAGGGATTCGAAATAGACTGTGACTAGGAGTGCAAGTGTCGAAGAGTTCGCAGAGGCGATGAAAGAACTTCACGGCTAGGTGAAGCAACGATTGCTAGATTCAAGTCACGAATATAAGCACAGAGACGACTAGTGAAAGAGACAACTTCAGTTCAAGGTTGGTGAATTAGTTCTAGCACATTTGAGGAAAGAGAGGTTCCCAAAGGGAACATACAATAAATTGAAAATGAAGAAAATCGGGCCATGTAAGGTCTTAAAGAAATTGGGGGAAAATGCTTATGAGATCGAGTTACTGGATGGAATCAGAATATCTCTGATATTCAATGTCACATATTTATACCCATATAAACTTGAGGATACCAGAACAAGTGATGAACAACTAGGGGTTCAGTGGCAGAAGCAGATGCCGATTGCAGAGAAGCCGCAGATGGAGAACATATTGGANAGTAAGAAGACCAGGAGGAAAGAATACTATGAGTATCTGGTCAGATGGAAGTGCCATCTAGTGGAAGATTCCAGCTGGGGGAACGAAGCAGAGATACAAAATCATGGATATACCGTGCAGGAGCTCATGGACAGGAGCCCATGAAATTTTTTCAAGCGAGGGAGTATGATGCAGGAGCTCATGGAAAGAAGCCCATGAAACTTTTTCAAGCGAGGGAGTATGATGCAGGAGCATCCCTCACGTCAAGTCATCCAGCGCAGAAGACAAAGGACAACTGGACAGACCCAACCAAATTTTTGAATTTTCCCTTGAAGTTGATGCGCAAATCTTTAATGAATCCATTTAATGAAGGTGCCTTCGTATAATGTAATCAGACCTTGAGCGCCCCGCTCTTGTCTGAAGTAGATAGGAGGCATTTAAACTAGTTAATGCAGGTAGATAGACTTGAATTCATAGATTAGACAGTTTTAGAAAGGAGGAGGGAAAACAAATATAGACACCCTCATTGTACATTGTAACATAGAATGCATGATTAGTTGAAGCAGGAAGAGCATAGGGGAACAACAGAGAGCTGTAGAAGAACATCCATGCATAGACCTTGAGTTAATAGAAGAAGTTTATTCAAATCCATGGTTTTGTGTCATTTCTCTGTGTGTTGATGTTAAATGAGGTGCTCATGAGTATTTGTTTTCCTATTATGCATTTTCTTTATTGCTGTATATGTGATTTCATGTTTGAGTTTGAAATTTGAGGTGAAGAAGAAATGAGTTTCAATTGTTTCTCTACCTGAGCAAGGATTCCTACAAGGAGTACATTCGAAGATTTCTGCAAGGAGTCCGTTGACGGAGGCTCAAGTAGCTTAACTCTTGTTCTCATTCACCCAAGAGTGAAATTGGGTTATTGGAGCCGTGCCAGGAGGGCGCAGGCTAAGGGAGAGTCTCAATTGAGAATCTGAGTAGAATATTTGAAGGACTGTTGCTGCAGGTGTGCGCAAGGTCGAAGGACTCAAACATTTGAAGTGTTTGAAAAGTTGTTGCAAGGAGTACGAGCAGGGAGTTTAAATTCTGAAATATTCAGAATTGAAAAAGCTCAGGAGGTATAGTACCTTTGAGTGGACCTAAGGAAGGATTTCACAGGTAGTTCACGCTGTAGAGCACCTAAAACCAATGTTGCAGGGTTGCACACAGGAAGATGGGCAAGTGCAGAGGAACACTTGGTCATTTTCAAGAAATCCTCAAGAGGGAAGAAATTGACGATCAAGATCTCATGGAAGGGATTCATGAAAAAATTCGCCAGTCGTCAGATCCACCAGATTCATGGGAAGGTTACAGCCACACCTGGAGGTTAAGCTTAGAAGGATCATGGGTCGTAGGATTTTTATTGGGTTGGCCGCCAGTCATTCGACCAGGCAGAAGTTGCACTGGAGTTAAGTCCTAGTGAGCAGAGGGAAGTCCCAGAGAGGCATCGGGATATTTAGGCATCAGGGTTTCAGAAGTTAAGAGAACCAAGACCTTTCAAGTCTCTAAACATCGATGAAGTTCTAGCCATGGATCTCAGGGCGGACATGCGTCAGAAGATCCAAGAGGAGTCAGGGTTCGGTGTATTGGGAATCCTGAATACCAAGAAAACGTTGCATTAGGAATTGTGAAACTCTGAAACGCGATTTCCCAACAGGTTGACAGTGTGGGGCCACATAGGAATTAGTGGAGGATAGGTGGCAAGGAATTCATCCATCGGCACGTGGGGGTCATAGGGATATTGAGGATCCTGACGACAAGTTGTTTGTGCATTTTGAAATCGCGAACCGCGAAACCCTGATGAGGAATATGACTGCGGTCATATAAGGAGTAGTTGCGTGGACTAAAGTCTTAGCCAGGGAGAGCTAAGGCAGCAGGGGTCAATATCAAGGATCGGGGATCGGTGAGGCGAGTTGTTCTAGACATCACAAATATCGAAATCTCGATAGTAAGATAAAAGGTCAGCGTTGACTCACATCGTATTTATGAGAATCGTGAGGCACAAATCACGCGACCACGGGATTCACGAAATCACAAAGTTCGATTTCCCGATCGTTAAGGGAGATCTTTTGGAGAACTTTTGTGGGTGTGGAAAATTCCTGATATGGAATTAGAAGAGTTTTCAGCTCTTTGGGCCGAGTATGGATGAGTCCTATGAGCAGACGTGCCTTAGGGAGTGCTTGCGTCAAGACTCCTACAAATTATGATGTTATATTGTCATCATCATTCATTTTCATGTCGCGGAGCTCATTCTTTGGGCTCATTACTTGTCCAATGTTTCTGACTAAGAACAGGTTAGTTAGGGCATCATACATCTTCTTAGATGAGTCAAGATAAGCGATGTAGGGAATAAAGTGGTCTTTTACATAGTCTAGTATGATACTCATGGAATTGATGTCATTGTCCTTGAACTTCTCCATAACTGCAACATTCTAAGGTTCCTTCTCTTTTCCTTCTTCAAACTGTGGTTCCACGATCTTTCCTTTCAAGATATCTAACACTTTATTCTTGAAAAGGATGAGGTCAATCCTTGTCTTCCATTTTCTGAAGTTCAAAACACCTTCTAACTTGTTTTTTGACTTCATAGAGTAAATCATGACTACTTTGACTTGGTAAACCTTTGACTTTGACAAAGAGCTCAAAATTGACATCTCAGCTTGCTAAGAGTACTAGGAGGTGCACTAGGTTAGGGTGCACTAGGCTATCTAGAAATTAGGTCAATATATTCTCTTAAGGTGCCTTAACAAGAGGGTTACGGTTTCGTTGTTGTAGAAAAAAAAATTGACTACAACTGCAACCGTAACTGAGAAAAATTCTCCCAATCCATCTTCCAGCAATTAGAATCTCCTAAGATAGTGTGGGCCCATAACCTGTTAGAAAAATATGTTTGCTTGTTTCACCATAGACAATATAGCAATATTGTCACCCAACGATAGGTCGAAGCCACCCCCAAGCACCTTAACCTTGACAGAGAGAATAATTATGGAAGAAACCCTAGAACTAATAGCCAATCAATGTAGCGTAACTCTCTCCAGAGCTTTCACAAAAGATAGAAATTCCAAACCATAACCAAGAGAAAGTCCAAGCCTAAAAACAAAAATACAAGTTGCAGTAGCTGGAGCTGCAACTACTCTCCTGACTTGCTCACTTACTAAATTTTTGTAGTGCACACTAAATTTCTGTAGTTGCGATTTGTGTGTACAAATAAGCTCTAGCTTCCTCTATTTATACTACTCTTTCTTAGCTATCTGGGCCGACTTCTCTTTTTGGAGGCTAACAACTCAATATTAATTATTTTCTTTATCCGACTTATCTTCTAGGGTTATGTCCAAAGCTTTAGTGTTTCTTATTGATTTTCGGAATATTCTATTCTTGTTAGGGTTACATGTGGAGGTTAATACCTCCCACAACTAACATAATATCAAAAATAAGTTCATTGAACAAGTTTCGTTTGTGCATCAAACCATCCAAGAACAGTTGAAAAAGATCCAAGCCAAGTACATGACAAGACATGACAAGTTTTTTGTTGGCGTTAAAGGAACAAATCCAAGAAAGGCCAAGTGGATTGAGGTTGTAAAGGTGAGGGAACTATAAACTCATCTTAAAATTGACTAAAAGTAGTCTTTTGGAGGTCCAAAAGCTTCCCAATGGGGAGGTGTGATCCAGGGGATGAAATTTTGCTCAAACATCAAAGTTCTCAGAATCACTTCAAAATGGCCACATGCATAGATATGGTTGTCACGATCCCAACGCAATTTGAATAGGTTCAAACGGACATCGTATGAGAAAGATATTGTGTTCTGTTAATTTTTCCAAAAAAACAAAATTTTGTTGACTGTATAGTCCCTACAATGTTGATATGGAATCTTACCATATAGTTTGTATGATTGTACAGTGATGATGTGGGAGGGTATGGACCCACACATGGAAGGTGATGTAAAAATGATGAGTTGGCATGTTGATTAGGCAGGCTCTATGGTAGATAGGTGGATGAATCTGGTGTTGACATGTGTCATTATTGTGGCAGTTCATATGGTTCCACATGGCCCACTAATGGGATGCCATGTGGCACCCCTCCAGTGTTTGAAATGGGTGAATTTTGTGGGGCTTGAACCCCCGACCTATGGATGGACATGTAAGATCCTTGTTATGGCCTGGGTTACCAACCCGTGCACGTTTTATGAATTAACTATATACATTGTTCAATGTATTTGAATTTGCATTATGGGTTGAACGACGAAGTAAAGGGTCAGGGCTAAGCCACATCCCCCACTTCTTACAACATAACACATGGCCCTATCCTTTAACCATAGCACAGGGTTTAAAAACCAATGACCCATTCCACATGCGACCACGACCATAACCAAAGTGGTAACTCCCCATTGTACTTAACCCCTGACACACATGACCATACCATGTAACCAGTGGTGCACAAAAATGTTTACACTCGGATTTTATCCTAGAAGGTGAGAGTTTTAATCCATATGGCCACCCCACATGACCAATGGAGTGAAGTTTGGGAATAATTAAGCCACGGGGGTTAGTTTAAGAGACAAAAGTTGGCCACATGGGGCCATACGACCGAGTTCTCCGTCGATAAAAGGGGATAGCACACAAACAGTCCTACAATTTCTTCCATTTTGTGGGAATCGTTGTGTGTGTTGGGTTTTTGCATGGAAAATATACATAGGTCGGGTTAGTCAGACAGTGGGTGCAATTTGGTGAGCAGGTACAATAAGCTTGAAGGGGAAAACTTCTAGGAGGTGTAACTTCTTCATTTTTTGCCCAAACCAGGTGCCGAAAAATCCCATCTAGGGGTTTTTGGACATTCTAGAGCCATTGGAGCCATCTATTTTGTATTTTGAGAATTGTAAGAGAATTTTTTAATAATAATTAAAATGATCTAAGGGAATTTGGACCAGGATATGTAGCCCAAGAGAGCGGTGAACTCATTTATCATTTGTTGTGTTATTTGTTCATTATTTATGGGTTTTATATGTATGATATGATTCTCATGATTAATTAAAAAATCATTAAAATAATGTGTTAGTAACTTGATCCAATTACCCAAACATAACCATTTTCAGACTTTCAATTTAAAAGAGATAAGTCTTCTTCATTTTTAGATCAGTTGGAAATAAAGCCATTCCAATTTTAGATGAAGAGAGAACAAAATGAAAGGTGTGAACAATGAACAATGAACAATGAGTGAAGAAGAAGAAACCCCCACAATAGACCAATATGGGTTTATATAATTACTTGAAAATCAAGAACAACATGGCTTCCCCCAAGAATCTCATGTAACCCCTTTTCTCCATAAAATAAATTATGGGTAAATAAAAATATAATAAAAGACTTATCCCCTCAATCCCCCTATATTCTAGAATAATAGACCCTTATAACTCTTTTCCTTGTATTTCTAGCAGCCAATGATGTATTTATTATTAATAATCATCAAAACATTACATTTCCTAGGCACCCTGGCCTCTTTTAACTATTTGGGTACTCTGGCCTTTCATTAACAAAATACGTTATTTAATACGGGGCTCAAAACTGAGGTCTTATAGTTGGGAATGTGGATAAGAATATTTGGTTGAAGATGGATAATGGGGGATTGTCATGGGAAATCATATTAGTTTCCTTGTTTCACCTTGATGGTTAGTTTTTGTGACCTAGTCTTGTTTTGTCACTACCAAGGGAAAAGGTGTAATATCGGGGGTTCATCACAAGTGTAACATATTGTTCACTACTATAGTTAACACTTTCCATCTTGGAGACTCTCATAATGTACTCAAATTTAGTAATGGTTCATGGTCCATTCTCTCATTAGAAGAAGGGGTTGAAGGACTAAAGGTTGATGCAATTTATTTATGTATATGTGCCATTGCTAAATGATAAATGCCACCATAAAATTCTTAGGACATGTTAAGCTCTACCCCCTCTAATGGTAATGTCCCTTCTCTGGATGTTAATGCATGCACAAAATTATAAAGGACTGGAGCCTAGTAAAAAAATGAAGGAATGAAGCTTGAAATGTTTTAGAGGGGACTTGCAAATGATAATTGGGTATCAAAATTTAAATTAAGGAGTTTGTAATGAAAAAGGTACCGAGGAAAGGGTATCTCAAGTAGAAGGAGCTCCGTCTACAAAGTCACTCATAGAAATGGATTTAATGACACCATAAGCCATGAAGTAATCCCTCAAACCATATCACTATCACACTTACTCTTGAAGGGTTTATTTATTTCCTTCTTCCCTTGGGACCTATCCCTCTACCTAGTTATTTTATTTCATGTCTATGTTGGCACAACTAATAGGGTTTATATGAAGGCCCTCATGTAATTAAACATTACAACTCACATGAGGTCTTGAGTTCGTGTGATGCTTGAAGGGGATACTACGGTGAATTAGTTACATGGGTTGTATCTTAAGTGATAACTTATGTTGAATGTTTTAAGGAATAAGATTTCTTGTGAACTTTGGCTAACCCTCTCTTATAATTTGATTTTTTTTGGGTGGCCCTAACATAGTTATTGAAGGGACATCCTTGGCTTGTACCTAGGATGATGTTCCTTTATTGTAGGACCCTGGAATGTGTGATGCAGATAAATGAGTCATACAATGGCTCACCATGTTCAAACATGAGCTCTCGCACACTTGGAACCTTGCATGATGGAAAAATGGGCTTGGATTGAATGGATTTAACCATGATGGCACATAGATGGGACATAATCCCATAGGCTAGGAAGAGTACCATATAGCTCATTATTCACCAGATCATGGATGTTGCAACAATACAAAGCTAGACACCATGCAGAGACGAGATATAGCTCCCCCCATTCTAGACACAAGACCTTCGATCCTAGACCTTGGCCCTCATTTGATGACGATTCCATCTTTTAGGTTTTGATCGATAGTTGGGGTATCGTTGATGATTGGCATGACCTTGGGTGAGAAGTCACATTACTTTCTGTCACTTCACCTTGGATTGGTGCCATGTGGCCTTTAGAGGCCTTCTCCTTTCCTAGGAGGGAATAATGCCACACACGTGTGGCCATTATTGATATATTTTATGCATTTTAACATTTGTAATGGATAAATGAGCGGTTAGACCCACTTGAATTAAATTTTATATTATTTTATGTGAACAAATTATCTAGGATAGCCTCATATAAGAAGGCTAGTGTTATCCTTTTCATTTCTCATCATCACTCCTCACCTTTCTGGGGAAGCAATTTAAATTTTTCGTTATTTCAACAATTCTTGGTCATTTCTCTTATGAAATATGTTTGAAGCAGGTTTCTTGTGGACTCTTTGGATCATTTTGGATGGATATCTATGCAATTAGGGTTTTATGCTCTTTGTTTCTTGGATAAAGTAGGTATTTTTTTGCAATTATATGGTATTTTGTTAATGTAAATGGTGAAATTTTTATTTTTTTGCAATAAGCCTTGTTTTGTTGAAACCCTAAGAGGGGAACATAAGTGTTTCGTCCCCTCACAAATTTTTATTTTTCCAAGTTAGTGAAAATTCCTTGCTATAGTTATAATCCCAAAGCCCTAAATTTCTATCAGTTTAGGATTTTATCCCTAGACAATTTATCCTTGGCCTAAGTGAAGCTACAAGAATAAAAAATGGTATTGAGAGCCCAAACTGTATTCCACCCTAGATATCTTGTTCCTCAAAGTCTAAATCCTAAGTCCCAAATGTTCTTACACCTTAGGGTTTAAACTCTACCTCTTGGTTTCAATTAGATCAATATTCAAGCTTGGATGCATTTGGGACTCCATAGGTGCTAGAATGACAACAATTCTCATCATAAGCAATATTGTGGTGAAAGTAGTTGTTAAAAACCATTTTTTTAAATATCTCAAGTTTCCTACTAAATCTACTAACCCTAACTCTATGACACTCACAATAAATATTGTTTTCATTATAAAAGTTTTCTACAACCACTGAAAATTTTCCTAATTTCCTACATACACCTAATTACAAGTGGCTTAACATTGTTGAAGCACAGAATGACACTTGGCGGCGGGGGGTGGGTGAATCAGTGTCTGGATCTTTTGGATACTTTTTCACACTTTCATATATTAATTAAATTAATTGAATAAGATATATGTTGTTCAATTAATTATTCAAAAACATGTATAACAAAAATTGTATGAAGTAGCTAAAATATCATTATTCTATCCATTTAACTTGAATGAATACAAATAAAATGAATCCCTTAATATATTCAACTTCAAATGAATATGAGAGATCCAACTCTTTGATACAAGACCCATCTTGTTGATCTCAGATCCAATTGATATGTGAGGAATCCAATCCTCATTACAAG
>JASDQU010373493.1:27309-40871 GCA_032191745.1 Picea mariana
GCAAGGTGGTCAGTATAGGCAATTATTTTAGCAAAACTTTCCCAAATTTTCCTTTCGCTGTCGAATGCCAGATCGAATACAATACATATTACCTTTTCCTGAATGTTTAAATCAACCTCCACATATCGTCTTTGTTGGTGATTATTTAAAATCAACTTGTAGATATTTTACTTCATGGTTATATTAAAAACAGTTCCCTCTTAGCTACTAGTCACTAAAGATTTGAATTGGTCTCAACCTTTTCATATTTTCTTCCTCATTCCACTGACAAACATCTTTTTGGTTGACCAAACTAAGCGAAATTTTGACTTGAGTATTTCAATACTAGTCAACCCATCTTGCTTTAACCTTGACCCAACCTGTATTTAAGTTTTTTTTTTTTTTTCGACCTTTAGGTTACATCTTTCTTGGACTGACATGACTTGGAAGAAAATTGACTTGAGAAATTTGACTTTGGTCATCTCGACTTGTATTTCCTGACTCAATTTTCCTTCGACTTCGACCTTCAGTTGGTAGACTTGTCTTCGAATCGTCTTGAAATCGATCAACTTGTCTTCACTAACTTTCGTCAATTTGTAGGCTTGCAGTCATTCGAATTTTCTTCGACTAATCTTGTAGTCGATCGACCTCTATATATTCGACCTTATTTTTGTTTGTATCTACTCGACTTGTGACTTGATTGTGTCAATGCTCCCTCACCAAACATCCACCATTGACATTCTATCTCATCTATGGACTCTTCTTCAGTTGAGATTTTTTGAATCACTTTTAATGAACAATGTTTTATTAACTCAGTTATTTGTGATTTGTATGGATCCATATTGGATTATCCATTTATATTTTTTATCTAGACAATTTCTTCACAATTTCTTCTTTTGTGCATGGATGTTAATGACGCAATCTCAACCTTATACAATATAGGATGAGTGTATCAATCTCATAGAATATATTAGTCAATATTATCTTTCTACTGATAATCAAGTCACATTCATAACATTATGTCCAATATTGACAATGATTTAAATTCAAGTCACCTTCATAACATTATGTCCAATATTGACAATGTTTGACATTCAAGTCACCTTCATAACATTTGTCCATCCTTCATAAAAGTATGTCCAATATTGACAATGCTTAACATTCAAGTCATATTTATAACAATATGTCAAATATTGAAAATGCTTCTCAAATAAATCAATCAATGATACTTCACCTATTTATCAAGGTTGACATAAATGAAAACCAAATTGCCAACAATATCCCCTTTTGTTATTGATGACAACCTTAATAAAACAATCTTATTTCCCTTGTGGAATGTATTCTGTATTTCGAGTCCTTTGAGATGAATTTGTTTTACTCTTTATCTCTCCCCCTTTTTAAACATTAACAAAGGGAATATTTCTCTTTTTCCCCTGAGATGATTCTTCCCCTAAGGTGATCCTGCCCTTGGGTGATGCTCCCCCTGTCTTTATCTCATTTATTTTGAACTTTGTTTTTATTGTTTATCTCTCCTCTTTTGACATCAATAACAAAGGAAATAAAATGTTTACTTCTTTTTCTTACAAATTGTTTTGGTCACCTCAGTGATCACCTGACAATATGTGTTCATGTTCCCTAAAAATATTAAAAGAGACATTATCCATTGGAAAAGTGATTTTCTTTCTGCTACCAACAACCATATGAAGGAAGGTTGTCACACCATGTTATATGCATGGGGAGAAATGATGCCTGATCGTCGCACTCTGCACTATACCTGGATTGCGACATCGTCGCATACTGCTTGTGCATAGGGTGTGGGGATTCTTAAAGCATGGGAAAAGTCAAATTTAACGAATGTTCTAGAAAGGAATCTTCTAGAAGATGAGGTGGGCTCTGATAGGTTTTGATCTTACTCGATTCTCTGATTTAGTGGGATCATCCTAATATCCTCACCCATCTCTCTTTCACACTATATAAAGAGGGATATCTCATGGAAAAGGCTAAGGTTGAATAGGATAAGAATTGTATGGAGAGTTCTACTTCTGATTATGCTTGAGAGATTCACTTTAGTTCTTCAAGTCAAAATGTGGATCTTCTTCATTCAAGGCATTTGGAGATAAGGTGTGTGTGTTGAAAAAAATAGTGATTGAAAGGGGATCTTGAAACATCAAGGCATGGGTTGTATTCTCTACTTTCTATTCACTTAATACAATAATGCATTTCTTCCTTATATACATATCTTGTATTCTATTGTATAATTCCATGATAATATAAATAAGCTTCATTAGAATGTATATAATTTTTTTCCCCTCTTTGTTCATTTGTGATTCTTGGATAGGCTTACTATTCTGCAAACCCAATGAAGGAGATACAAGGATGACACTAGAAAGGATCAAGCATCGTTTAAAAGGTATGTCACTTGTACCTCATTAGACTAGTTCATATGATAATGATGTTTAAGGTGAAGTGTAAATTCTGTTTTGTTTTTTTCTAGTTTCTAGTGGGATCTAGAAAGATCTTTTTGTGTCTACACTTACCGATTAATTCGATAACAAAATTGGCGACCATACTGGGGATACAAATTTCTTTTGGTTTTGTTCCTCTTATTTTCTTTTATCCTTCATTATTTTGGCTAAATTCATTCTCTGATTCTGTGGGTGATCCATCTGGACTCCATGGGTCTGAAGGTTCATTTAGCTGTTTTGTCTTTCTTCCATTTTTTCCTTAGTTCTAGAGATCGTTGCATTGTGCTATATAGATAGATCGCGACTATCCTCTGACATTGCAGTCTACTGGTGCATACCAATGCGACAATATGACATTGTACCCTATTGGAAGCATGCAATGACCGTAGATCGTTGCACTGTGCTCCACTGCAGCCTGGGACGATTCTTGTAGGAATTGTTAGAGAGAGCTATTTTTTTCTTTTTTCACCCAGTTTTGCCTCAATTTTCTGAGATGAACTTCTAATACCATTGATTGATTGATTTCTAAGTTTGAAGCTTTCATTTAGTTGGTTTTCAAAGATTGAAAGTTTTTCTTTGTAATTTTGCAAGTTTTTCTTTTGATTCTTGTCACAAGGGTATAATCTCTAGATTTCGATCCTAAGTGCTTTGTTGACAAGGATTCCTTGATTTATTTTAAGTTTTGTATTGTTTTCACTTTTTGTATTTCTAATTGATTGAGATAAAAATTTTCTTGTGTTTGACAAAAAGCTTTCCTATCATTTCATTTTTGTCTACATTATAGTTTTGATTTGGGAATTGTGTTGATAATGTGTTAATTTTCTTCGATTACACTTTCTTTTCTTCATTACATCTCTGATCTAATTTGAGAAAGAAAAAACTGAAGTCATTTCTTTTTTTTGGTAATTGATCACAAGAAAATTGTTGCATTCAAAATATTTTGTTAAAAGAGAAAATTGGAAAATTTTGTAACTTTTGGTTATTCGGAATTGTTCATTCAAAAATCGAGAAATGACGTTTCATATCTTTTGTAGTTGAAAGAGATACCTTCTCCCTACTATAATTAGAGTTCATCGAATTAAAAAAATTGTATAATCATCTCTTCTTTAATTTTAGTGGGTCAAGGTCACATACGTCATCAGTTTCATTTCCATTTCCCTTTTGAGTAAACAACAACCTTTAAAATACCATGTAATTTTAAAATTTATTAGCAACTTTTATTTTCTAGAAATTCTCTTCACCATCATTATCTAGGATAGCACTTTGGAATAGGTTGTAAGGAACAATCTCCAAAGCATCAAAACACACAATAGTAACTTGTGATAGGGAGAGCTCAAATCCACTTGCTACATTTTGTCCTGGGAAGCCCTTCTAACACAAGGGTCAATCATGAGGTCGCATTAGGACTGATAGAGTTACTCACCCTACTTTTTCGATCTTAGTGTAGAGATTGCACATATTATTGGGGATCACTTGAGAGGAAAATCCTATGGGGACCTTCTTGAGTTTATTTAGGGCTAGATAACATGTCTTTGGGCGTGGATCGAACTATCGGCTGTTTCCCTAGGAATCATCGTCATAATTGGTAACCTTAGTAGCCTATAGCTTTAGGGTATTTACATGAGGTGAATGTTGCAGGGCATGTCTTCAATGTACCTGGAATCAGCGTTGGCCAAACTCACTCGGGCTCCTTCAAGGGTATACCCACGATTATGTGTGGGAGCTTKCACCAAGGTGKAAGTTTGTTAAGAAGGTCATCAAAATAAATTTTCCACCCTCTTTATCCCAACCCTTTCTTGTCTTGATTTTSTGACGTTGGATTTCATCACCAACTAGTGACTTTAAAATAAGAAGGTGTGTTTGTTTGGTTTAATTTCTAGATTTTATTAGTGAGTGATGTTTGTTTCTCTAGTTGGCAACAGATTTGTTTCATTCCTTATTTGGTGTTACCAACATCAGCCCTTTCAATTCATGTAGGATGCAAGGGCTACCACTAGAAAATATGGAAGATTACATCCCTTTTCTTCCTAACTCACCAGAGGGCTCTCGTGAGGGAGAAGTCAATAACGAAGTAGCCTCTGATATTGGAAGTTTGAATTCTTTAGACAGATTCAAAATTATATCAGCTTCTTTAGAGGGATTCATACTTCCCATAAACCCATTATTAAATCTTAGAGAAGACCCACTTCTACTCTGACTAAATTTAATGGGAGAAATTATTATTCAAGATCATACTCAGATACCTATTGGACCTCACATAGATTTTGGTGTGGATGATCCACCCTTTCATAGTGAGTCATTTAGAACCTCGGTTCGTACTACTGGAGTTGTTCATAGAACCACCTTGAGACATGATATTTTTGACACACTAGGAATTATTTCTAATCAACCTATTGCATTGCAAATACCTAGGATGTATGTTACCTATACGGTACCTTTAGATCATTTTACTGGCACAAATAGTAATGTCATCATAGTTTTAGACCAATTGTTGGTTGCTTCTCACTCGATTCTCCCTCTCCAAATCGCCCACTCTACCATGGTCCCACAATATACAACTATTTCTACTAGAAATGTGGTTATAAATCAAGCTCCTATTGGGATGCTGCCTCCTCTTAGATCAAATCTGTCACTTTCCCCTACGTATAACTCTTTGAATACTTCCATCACTATCCCTACCTAGAATCCATTTGGAGGGTCTAATATTTTTGTTCCTCCTGGTTACAATGATGTTAGTCATTTTATTCCTACACCTACCCAGGTTCTCTCCGGGGGGCCTTAAGTTCCTCCTCCACCTTTGTCTGGGGGATCTAATCATCCTTGCCCTAGTGCATTCAATCTAGTTGGAGGAACCAGTCATGTTGTCACTTCAAGTTCTCAAATTCTTGTTAAAGGACAACCTCAAGTTGGGGGACAACCTCATCTTGGGGGGAAACCTCAAGTTGGACGCCATAACCCAGTTTATCAACAAAGTATACCTGCATTACACTATCAAACTTGGAATCTTCCTTTCCAAGGGAATCAACAACCATCTAAGGCATAACATCCTCCAGTTAATTCTTTTGTAGCCCCTAATTTTGGACAATTGTATCCAAGCTCTATGAATCCTACCTGGGGTCAAAATTTTCAGTCTAATGTCCCTTTTGAAGGGAAAATACCTAATGAACCAATCCTTGTTGGATATTTGATTCAAAACCCTCCACAATTGAATATGTCAGGAGTGTCTAAATATCTACAGACTACTTATGGTCCTATTGGTATACCTACGGGACTACCTCCTCAAAGCTACCAGTTTCCTCAAGTGAACATACAACTACCATTTCTTTCTACTTTGGATTTACCATATTTATATGGGATTTTGAATGAGCTTATTTTTCATTCTCCTTATTGGCCCATCATATCAGCTATATTACTGTCTGACATTCCTAAGTTTGATGGTTAATCGGGAGAAGACCAGAATAATCATGTCATGACTTTCCATCTTTGGTGTTCATCCAACTCATTGATGGATGACTCTATAAGATTATGACTTTTCAAATGAAATTTCATGGGTTCAGCAGCCAAATGGTATATTGAGTTACCACAATGTTTCTTTAATGAATTTAATACCCTAGCCATGGATTTCTTAATGCATTACCAATTGCCAATTCGATATGAGACAGGAACCAAAATTTTGAGTTCTTTTAAACAATCCTCTTCCACTCATATTCCTGATCATATCCATGAGTGGAGGAGGAGGAGACGCTTAATCAAATTTCCCATTCCCGATAAAATATTGGCTGAGTGGTTTACCAAATCACTCATTGGGCCTATAGCACATGATGTTTCGATGGGTGGTGTCATCACTGAAGAGTAGGAGATTATTCAGGCTCAATATCTGGATCTCATTTATACACAAATGATCACACTCTACGACTTGATCCCTGACACTCCTCATCCTTCTACGAATCCTACCCTAACATATCCAGGAGATTCTCATGTTGTTGATGGTGTGATTGAAACTTTCCATGTTGAGACTCAGTCTACAAAAACCAGTCATACCAATCCCAAGTCTACTACTTCTAATTTACAAAATACTCCTACTCCTACTCCTTCGTCCGATAAAACTTCTAAAGTTTAACCAGTTCAATCTACACTTGCCAGTTAAAATTAAAATAAAAAAAAAAGGAAAGGGTAAGAATAAGGAGGAAAAAAATAATAATCAACAATCTGAGAAACCCAAAACATAGCCTATTAATGACAAAGATAAGCGTAAACAACATTGTCCTTTCCTTATCTGTGGTGAGGATCATTACACAAAAGATTGTCCATGACATGTTGAGGTTACAAAGTTCCTTCAAGGGACCGGGAAACCTCCTACACCTATCATCTTCTCACAACCTTTTCCTTCTCAGCAGTAGGCCCAATTGGTCATTCATGACCAACCTTCTCCTTCTACAACATATTATTTCCTTATGTGTACTGGTGACTCCAAGAAGAACGAGGTTGCAGTTGCAACTCGAGCCAAAGATTATTCTCCTTCGAAAGAGAAGTTTAATGATTTAACACCTTCGTTGGTTCAACCTCGTCCCCAAATTCACCTCCAAACGGTCCGCTTCATCTTGAAATATAGGGCCTAGATACATTTCTTCATCCTCCTCCCAAGGGATTTGTTCTAAAGTCTTCATTTAATCCTCACACACGTGCTACCAAAAACTACAATAATGTAGAAGACCTTGTGCAAGCACCCTCTACGACGTTGGATCTTGAAGTCCTTAAAATGTTTCCTACTCAATGGAAGGCGTTGTTAAAGGATATTCATGAAATTGATCCTAACGATACAAATTTGATAATATTTGACTTGGAAGATCATATTCCAAGGCTTCCGCCTCAATTAGCATTTCAGATCCAAGTTGTTGTGGATAATAAGAATATTTGTTGAACCATTATTCATGAAGGAGCCTCGACTTGAGTTATGTCTATTATGTTTTGGAAAGCTATTGGCTCTCCTACCCTTATTGAGTCACATATAATATTAAGGCCTTTAATGGTACATAGTTTAAACCTTATAGTGTTCTTCCTTCATTGTCTATTATGTTATAAGGTAAGTTGGTTAATGTTGATGTTGAGGTATTTGATGCACCTCTTGATTATAACCTTCTACTTGGTCATCGTTGAATTGATTCCATGACCACGGTTGTGTCTACTCTTTTTCCATTTGTTACATTTGCCACACCAAGGAAAAGTCATTACTATTGATCAATTGGCCTTCTTTAATTCTGATTCACTTACTAGCAACATACCTTTTATCTCAAAAACACCTCTCGATTATGAGAATGTCGGACTGCGTCTTTTAAAAGATTCAACCTTGATGGGTACATTTCCTATTCTGCCACCCAACATTCCTCATCCTTCTCTCTCTTCGATTAACATGATATCAACCTATGTTCATGAAACCCTTTAGTCTTATGACCCATGGAGAGTACCTAGCTTTGTTGACTATCTTCATTATGGTGATAGAATGCCTTTAAGTCTAGTGGAATTAGCTTATCAAGCTATTCAATCAGAAACTTCTTCTCCCCCTTCTCTTGGTGATACCTCTTCTGATATGTTTCACATGATATTTCCTACTGATGAGATTCTGATCACATTCATGTCTATGGGAGATACTCCATGGGATGATGGGAATCATTGTTCTATTCTCTTCCTCGAACGTGAGACCATAGAGAGTTACCAACGGATTTTTACTTTATCGACCGTTGTTGTTATTTCTTCTGTTCCTGAGTCAACACTCAATGTTTCGTATGAAGGCAACTTCAGTAATATTTCACCTACATTTCCTCTCAACATATCAATTTAACCTGGGGTCGTGGAAAATGTTCATATCGATGCCTCATTTTCTACTGACGAGGTCCGCACTTATAAATCCCTTTTCCAAGAATTTCATGAAGTTTTTTCCTGGAGTTATGAAGAAATGTCTGGTATTAATCCTAATATTGTTGTGCATGAGGTTAAGAATTACCCAAATGCTAAACTTCTTCGGCGGAGACTTTGCCCAGTACATCAACGTAAAGTTGTTGCTATTAAGATTGAAGTTGAAAAACTTCTTAAAGATGGCTTTGTTTATCCCATGGCTTTGACCGATTAGGTATCCAATCTTGTTCTGGTAAAAAAGAAACAAGGAATGATCTACATTTGTGTAGATTATAGGGATATAAATAAATCTTGTCCCAAAGACAATTATCCAACCCCTTTCGTTGACCACATTTTTGATGAATGTGCCAAGAGTGAAATCTTCTTTTTCATGGATGGTTTCTCCGGCTATAATAAAATCAATATTTTACCTGTGGATCAACATACGATTGCTTTTATCTATCCTTGGGGAACCTTTGTGTACCTGAAACTACCTTTTGGTCTAAAAAAAGTTGGTGTGATTTTTTAGCGCGCTATGTATTATTATTTTCATGACATTAATCATATTATACAACCCTATCTAGATGATCTACCGACACATTCTATCCATCGTCAAGATCACCCAACACATCTATGGGTCATTTTCCTACCATATTGTTATTATCACATACGCTTGAATCCACACAAATGTGTTTTTTGTGTGGAATCCGCATGAATTCTTGGTTTTATCATGTCTATACATGGGATTAGGTTAGACCCCTTGAAGGTTGAGGCCATTCTCAATTTACCTCCTCCTTCCATGATACACCAACTCCAAAGTTTGCAAGGGAAGGAAAACATTTTACGTCGATTCATTCCAAACTATGCTGACTTAACGAAAGGATTTACTCGACTTCTAAAGAAAGGTTACGATTTTGTATGGGACAATACTACAAACAAATCCTTTGAAGCTTTGAAACTCACCTTAACTCATACACCACTATTGTTTCCACCTGACTATAGCCAAGATTATTTTTTGTACCTAGCTACTTCAGACTGTACCATTCCTATGGTTTTATTCCAAGAGGATGATTCACATGATGAACATGTTATATATTATTTGATCTGTAGTCTCACGACCACCGAAACCAAATATTTACATGTGGACAAACTGGCCTTTTCAGTTGTTCAAGTTGTTCAATGTTTTCTTCACTACATCCTATTACACAAAACCACATTCAATTATGATTGCAAACCCATTGAACATATCCTTACTCGAAAATTGTCAGGGGGAAAGTAATCTAAATTCATAGTTATTCTCCGGGAGTTTGATTTAGGGTTTGAATGTGCCAAGTCAAAGAAGTCTTTGTTTTTTTCTGAATTGATATCCGACCTTCCCTCTATTGAAAAAGAAACTGTGGCAAAGGATTCCTTGCCTGACGAATCCCTCTTTATGATCATCTTTTACGACATATGGTACGGATATATCATGATTTATCTCCAGAACCAAACTTTTCAGCCTGATATTTCTAGTACAGATTGTCGTTGTATCGGATATAAATCCCCTCAATACATCATCCTGGGTGATACCCTTTACTGTGGTGGTGTTGATTCCATATTTTGACCATGTATCACTTATGATGAAGCTTAGAAATCTTTGAATGACTATCACTCTGGAGCCTATGGAGGTCATAGGTTTGGGTATGCCACTGCCCAAAATATCTTACGAGATGGTTATTTCTGGCCTTCATTGTTTAAGGATTGCATTACTGCTGTCCAAAAATTCCATGTTTTCCAAACCTACAAGAATAAGATCCGATCTCACCCTGATCCTCTTCACCCTATAGTTTCTGTTGGTCCCTTCGATAAATGGGGCATTAACTTCATGACATGTAACCCTCACTCGGTTGGGGGGCATGTATACATTATTCTATATATGGATTATTTCACTAAATGGGCCGAGGTGATGACTACATTTGATAACACCGGGAAAAATGCAAGATTTTTCATATTCAATCATATAATTACTAGATTTGGTGTCCCTCAAGCCATTGTTACTAATCACGATAGTCATTTTTGCAATTTCATGACGTTTGAAGTTGCTGAGAAGTTGGGTCTTTGACATGAAAACTCAACCCCCTAATATTTGTAGGCCAATGGCCAGGTTGAAGCAATTAACAGAGTTCTCACAACTATGCTTTGATGGATGGTAGTAATTCATAAGTCAAATTGGCTCACGATTTTGTTCTCAACATTGTGGGCCTATCGGACATCCGTTAAGTCTGCCATGGGATTCATACCTTTCTAGTTAGTATATGGTATCGAAGCAATTTTTCTGATTGAATGTGAAATCCCATATTTGAAGCTAGTTGCCAAACTTCTCCCTAACACCTCAGCTGAGGATGAAAGTCTTTTGTATTTGATGCAATTAGATGAAACCCATCATGATGGTGCCTTAGTTACTGAAACTTAGAAAAAGTGTGTCAAAGATCAATATGACAAGCATGTCAAAGCATGTGTTTTCTCTGAAGGTTATCTAGTTATTATTTACGAGGAAGATCGTGATTTTCTAGGGGCCGATAAATTTGAGCCCATGTGGTGGGGTCCTTATATCATGAAATGAGTGTTGGAGAAAGGGACTTATGAGCTGGTAGATTATGATGGAATCCCTTTGAGTGAGCGCAAAAATGGGCTTTACTTGAAGAAGTAATATGCTTAAATTATCTTTGCATGACTGATGTGTATTTTTATGTATCATACTCTTGTGTGCTTTTTCATTTTTGGCTTCGCCCTTCAACTGCTTATCTTGCATTATGCTTGGTTTCCATATGTTGATGTCTTCACTACCCTACACTGGCTTCATTGATGGCGCTAGTGCTAGTACTAAAAACTTAACATCTATTGCTTGGGAAATCTATGCACCTATGAATGAACTGATCAATCTACACGGTGTTTTCCTTGGTCTTGGAACTAACAATATCACGAAATACATTGCAGTTATCAAGTTGTTAACTGACATTGTTTCACTTGGAATCCATCATATTATTGTATGACTTGATTCAAAGTTAGTATTTCTATAGTTGAGTAACATTTATTCTATCTGAAGTCCTACTTTGTTAAGGGTATATTTACGAATTCACCTCTTGGAATGTCATTTTGATTACATTGAATATCAACACATTCCTCGATGTCTAAATACATTAACAGATGCATTAGCCAATTATGTGTTAGAAAGACATTTGAGAAATTTGTTTAATCCAATCACACTTTGTACATACAACAAGTAAGTTGGTAGAAGCCTTACATTTATATAACGATAAAAGTTTACAAAAATGGTTTTTGTCTGAAGACCAAAATATCAAAAATGTGAAGCTCCCATCTTAATATATATAAATAATCAAGGATGTTTCTCTCTATAACACACGAGTACCCATGCTTCTCTACAAAGCAATTGATCGATCAATATGGATACGCCCACTATGTGGCGTTGGTAATTCCTATGAATATCATATATAGTGGCATCAGAGACATTCATGGTGAGTCCCTCTAGGTTTTGCTCTATGGCCTCAAAATATGTTGTAGATACTCCTTCTATGACACCTCTCTCCCCTCACCTTTGGATATGGAATGAACCTAGAGGACGAAAAGGTCCCACATCTACATTATCGAAGAGCACTTGATTAGTCATCGAATAAATAACAAAAAAACAATTTTGTATCATTAAAAATAACAAAAATATTTTATGAACAACATTTCCTTGTTACCTATGTCCCCCCACTAGGAACCTTCGAGAAGAGCTAGGTCTAAATCTCCATGAAACTCTACCCCAACATATGCATAATCTTCAACCATGAACAACTGATTCCTCAACCGTTGGAAGAAGACATCATCATATCTAACGATGCGACCACCTGCATATCGATCCATGAGATATACCTACTTCTTCATCCTTGGATCCTATGGAGCGGATATACCCCACTCCATATGTAAGTGTAGGATAGGGAACCTTTCCAGGAATAAGGATAACAAAATAGACCCATATCCAAATTGTTTTAACCCACCACTTCTGAACTTGTTAAGTTGTTTCTTCATGCTTTTTAGGGCCCCTTTAGACCAGTTAAAGACTCTGGGCTCCATACATTCCAATGAATATTGAAAATGGCTATGTAAATCCATGTGGGGAGCTACACTCCCTGCCATTCAAGTAATATTATAGTGGATATTCTGCAAAGGCAAGTATCATACATCCCTGATAACTACCTTATCGCTATGCTTCTCGGTACCCGACACACAGTGATGACTGACGTAGTAGTTCATAGGCTCACCTCCACCCCTGCTACCTATAAGTGTCACCCATCAACCATGGAAAGATATTCCTATCAGGAAATATATATCCTCTATATCTATGGTGAGTGTGTGGGTGCCCACATGAAATGCCTACTTGTTTCAATCCCATATGTGAACCAAGTACTCTAGTAGTCTCAACTGGGCCCTCATGCCCTGAATCTTGAAGAACTTTAGTAACCCACACTGCCAGAGGGCCATAACTTTTCCCGAGTCATTCCCAATGAAGTAATCTTCTTTTTCATGCTCTTGTTCGCACCACTCCAACATCTTAGCCATGGAAATCCTGCCAACAAACCATAAGATAAGATTAGAAACATAATTTTATTTCCTGGGGGTTTTCCCTTGTTGGGTTCATCTTTTTAAATTTTGGGATGTGTTCATCATAGACATGTGCATTTTCATAGTGGGACGTCATCACACCCTACCTATAGGGTCACCTGTGATGGTCCTAGATCATCGCAGTTCCCGATATAGGGCACCAGCGACGACCTCAACGCATGGGTAACCCCTAAAAAATCAACCCAAAACATAAATTTAGCCAATGAAAATCAATTTTTAAACCATGAAATGATGAAGGAGAAGGAGATTACCTCTTTTGTAGAGATGATTCCTGAAATGATCCGCCATGCACTCTGCAATCAACAATTGAAAATCGAGGTGAAAAGGGGCTTTGGAGAAATATTTGGGCAAAGTTACAAATGAAATGGTAAAATGTGGTTTGTTGCCTATTTTATTGACTTTTATCACTTTTCATTTGTATATTATATTATTTCTATAATTTATCCAAACCCTAAAGTCTTAACAACTTTACAAGTGATTGATTTTTGCAGATTGAAAAGTCTAGAGGTGAGACGTTGGAACAAGGGTCTTCTTTTTTGGTTTATTTTTATCACATGTACA
>JASDQU010373494.1:0-32210 GCA_032191745.1 Picea mariana
ATCAACTCAATTACAACATATACTATATAAACTAATGTGCAAGACAAGAAAGAGGCCTACCTCGATCCAACGTTCGATGATGTTCCACCATTGAGCACTTCGACCCAAATCTTTATACCTGCAATAAGTTCTTAACAAATGAGAAGAGAAAGTATATAGTGATGATATAAAGGGGTTAGCACATTAGATAGCATAATCCATTAATAAACATTACAAACACACCAATGGATAATAATTATGTATTTGCAAGATACCAATAGGACAGGAAAGGAGCATTTCTATTAATAATTGATCAACATAAGTGACAACATTACAGACTTCCGTGTCGGCACGATTCGAAACTAAGAAACCAAGTTCCTTCCAACTGGGCCTCCACCACTTCAATCCTCAACCAAAGGCAAGCTCCTATAAGAGAGTCAATGAGTTTCTCTCAACAATAAGGAAAGAAATTGGGGGTTGAACATTGTGTTCAGACATGAGGGATAAAGGGATGCAGACTCAATATGAAGTAATTTCTCCATAGTAACTTTGCTCTCAAAGTTGAATTCTTTCTCCTTTTTTTTCCATAGCTTGAAATTATGTTTTTATAGCCTTCAAAATGAAACTGAAGGGCCGAGTCGGAACGTTTCCAGTATGTGGAAGGCCAAGGTTCAGAGATATTTTGTCGTGACATGGAAATCCAACCTCATTTTTTATTTTCTAGCATAAATCTCGATGTACGTGGGTTGTAGTGGAGCAGCCAACGTATACGCATCCTGCATAGCTGATAGGGAGCGTATATGTGGAAAACTGTATACTTTTGGCTCTGGATTAATAAANATTTGTTGGTACAGGCTGAATTCTGGTACATGATTGATTATAGGTTATTGGTATAGGTTGGCTATAGGTTATTGGCAACGATTGGTACATGTTTACAATGGTATATCTCACAGGGACAGTGTGGTATTGGTTTCATCATTTGAAACTTATCTTTCAGGGCAGTGGACGAGTCAAGGATAGGTGGTTGTAGCCGCCTTCCGGTTGTATCTAGAGAACATATGGGGGTTGTAGCCTCCTTATGGTTTGCTAGCGGGAAAATCCCCCTATAACTATACTAGGGTTTAAAGTATATATAGAGCAAATGACTCCCTAAAATTCAATCTAGTTCCTACACTAACCCAAACATACCAAAATAGATGAACAGAAAGCAATGGAAGAGAAGATAAGTAACCATAACTTTTATCCAATGTTTGGTGTTGATATCCTCAAGATTTGTAGCTCCTAAGGCTGCAAGTATCCTCCCAAATCTTACCTACATACACAACTAGACAAACAAGGCTACAAGCATGCTATTGTTTTTCATAAATTAGGGTTAGATATCAATTGTTATGTATAAATCAAAGAAAAGACATAAAAAATCATCATTTGGGACAAGGAAAATAAATTATTTTATTCATTAATCAAAGATTGAATCTTACAATCCTTGCAGGCCAATGCGCCACGAAACTGATCTGCGTCCTCTTAACAATGCTCCAAGTGCACCTTCAACAAGCCTCTTCTCACAATCTTCTGATCACCTCAAGGAAAGGGAATGGGTTGTATGGAAGAAAAGGGGGCTAGAGAGGGAATGATGAGGCAATAGCTCACAAAAATGTTGCAAATTCTTGGGCAATGAAAGGAAGGGAAATTGGGAAGAGTTTCACCATTCTAATTCTTGGTTGTGGAATGAGACCCCAAGACCTCCTTTTATATGAAAAAAGGATAGTTATTTGGTTGGGAGACGGGCTATAGTAGGTGAATTGGTTGGGAAACCTCCAATAGCCGTAAATTCCACCGAATTCCTTACAAATTTTTAATTTTTTCAAATTTTGGAGGTATACACGGATTGTTTAGTGTGAAGCTAGCGTATGTACTCGGGTTGTCTAGTATGCATCAAGCGTATGTACATAGGAAGTAGTGCAACAGGGAGCGTACATGATCTAAAAATGGTTTTTTAAATAGAGTTCCTTATCAGTGTTTTGGAAAATTATGCAAGTAGTGTTGACGGGCATAAATGACACACCATCAACTGGAAGGTCAAATCCGGACCGGGGTTGTCTAAATAAACCAAGCCATTTGGAATGAAATGACCCGACGGGTTTAATGGCTCCATTGGCCAACTAAAGTCCTAAAAACATTAAAAGAAAAGAAACTAATCTATAAAGTTATGATACTAATAATATAAGTTTAATAATTAAAAATGTTCAAATGGAAACACGAATATGTGCATATGATTATAAACAGTTTATGTACAGCCTACAAGATTTACTTGACATCTTGCGAAATGAATGTTTTTTAAATTGTTTATAAAAGAGATAAAGAAAGAACATACATTTTTTGTTTTCTTTTGAATACTTAAAAGTCCAAAAATAATGAATGTTAATCAAATATAATTGAAATAAGAATAGATAAACAGTGAAAGCTAATTCAAGTTGTTCTTATTTCATCAACAAATAATTGAACTAAATAACAAGTAAACTGACCTGTAACTAATTAACTAAACTGAATTTATCTTCCTGTGCAATTCAAGCTCCTGATTGTCCTACATATGAGGGAAACCTGTAATAGAATGGTGATAATACTCCCAGAGAAAACTCAAAGATGCATTGGAGCGTGAATATAATGACAGAATGATAAATGTACATATCTGGTGATCTTATGATAATCAACACTTATAAAGAGAGGAAACTCAATTTAAAAGCATTAATATAATCCATCATTTAACATTTAGAATAAATCGACAATAATTAAATGGCAGATTGATCACAGATGTAAAATGGAACAAAAATTTACAGACATAATCGAAATATTTAATAATATAAAACACCATATGATAACCAGACTAAAGTTGCATCAAAACGTAATAATATTTCATAAGATGTAGGCAATAAACAAAAGATAATGGGGTAAGTGTCACATAGGTCTAAATCCAAATGGTGAGCAACTTCTCGATATCAGTTTCAAAATCATATGTCCATAATGTATCCCAGCCAAAGATGTTTTCACTACTAAGAGTGACCAATATTTAAACTAGCTTAGGATTCACATACTCTTATCATGCAAGATAGAGTGTAATCCCCAAAAATAGATAGTATTACAAAAATAGTTAAACTAGAAACCACTTCTGTATGAGTTGGTTTGTCAAAATAATAACAAAGTTTTATCAACATAAAAGAAAGAAACTACTAAATAATAGAGTGTATGATTCAAGATGTTTTCTCCATGTAATCAACAACATAATCATCAATTTCATGTAGATAGAAAAACAAATTTGATATTCAGGAAATAATGCTAAGTAATATTCAGAAACAGACTGGCTACAGAATCATAGATTATGTAGCTAGTCTTATTATTAATAAAGGAAATCAAAATTAAATATTCCTATTTCGATTTTTCATAACAGAATGAAATAAAATCAAACACAATCATTTTTACCAATAGAAATTAGCAAATGAAGGATCAGACAGTTCTGAATTTATGATGGATTTTAAGTTGGTTGTATTTTTTATGATTATATTACCGAATCTCTTGGGTATTTTATTTGCTCGCTCTATACATGCTTTCAACTCTTGGTTTTCTTGTTCCAGTAAAGCATTGCAAGCTTCCAAACATTTTACATGTGCCTGCAACAACGAAATGTCCCTGTAATAATGTTCTATCCAATCTAAGCAAGTGTCACAATGCACTGGTGCTATAGCAGACCGATGTGGAATGTATTCAATAATGGGTTTTTCTTGTTTCTTTGTGGCTTGTTTCAAGTCACGGATAATTCCAGCAAAACCTTCTTTGCCTTTGAGACACAGAGGTAATCTAGAGACAAAGTTATATTGTTCAACTTGACCAGTAGTTTTGTTCCCGATACATTGGTTATCCGGATCTTCTTGAGCAAGGAAATCATTTATCTCTTGGTCTGAATAGTGATCATTGACCTCGATCGTAGAGATCGAGATCAAATGATCCTTTTTTCAATTCCTTAAATTCCTAGAAATCAATCAACCATACCTCTTATTCATAAAATTCAAATCTGAGCTTTACTTTTTCTTACCCTTACAAATTTTCCTTATAGTAGGTTTATCATTATGGTTCCGATTAGGTTCATTCACAAGTATAGGGGAAGCTTTTCCTTTTAATTTGCCCACTACTTGTTCCAGCGATTTTCTGGGTGAAAACATACATCATGATTTCTTAACCACGAGGGTTTTCAAATAAATAGACACAGATTCATTAATTTCACAGCCATCAGGTGGATTAAAACCCTAACTTTCGGTCACGGGACTATCAAAACTGGGATTTACATTTAAAGGTAGATTCACTGTATTGTCGGCCTAGGAAAAACCATTTCGGCTCAGGAAACTCTCCCAATTGTCCCCGATTTGTGACAGGTGGGATAGCAACAATATTTTTATAAGCCCGTGATGAAAGAGGCTCGACAAGGAGTTCATGCTCTGTCTCTTAAAACATTTCGACATTTTGTATAGGCTCATTAACAAGTAGAATGACATGTTCAATTCAAACCCTATGAATAACATAAGCAGTCGAACGTGGTATAAAAAGACCAAACCATATCAGCCTTCGCATGTTATAAATTGCTTCAAAATCAAAATAAGGTCATGCCATCTAGTTTTCAAGAGGTTAGGAATACCTTTAGAGAAGCAAGGAGACTCGCGAGAGACCATGAACAGGTTCCATGGAACATCCTCCATTTTGGCAGTTTTAAACCACTTTTCACCTGTCTGTGGGAGTCATGTTGCATGGGTGATAGAGTCTTATGTGACCTCCAATTGCACATCCTCAACCTTGGCCCTAAACCCATCAAATGTCTGTGCAAAGGTCTATGCGACTGCAAGGTTGTAACCATCGGATTTCCTGAGGAAGATATCCCAACCGTGAGCCTTCAAATTATCGATGGCATCATCGTGGGCAAGAAGAGCTTGAAATATGTTCTGTTTGATTCTAACCACAGGGGTCATGGCCACTATGAAAAGGACATAAAAGATATCATAGGGTGGAGACTTAGGCTTCGAATAAACGATTAGTATAGAGAGGTCTGTGCAAACTAAAACAGCCCGAAAACTACGAAGTTTGGAGACTGCCATAGCTTGATAAAATGAGTTTGTGAAAATGAAAAAAGAGAGGGCACGTAGAACTAACAACCATTTCCCATAATGAATACCAAACCCTCCACTAGTATCAAATGCCAATTCGAATAATGAATGGTTTCATTAATGCACAGAACAACAAGGTAAGGTAAAGTTGTGGGTACATCAGACCTGTACCAAGCGACATGAATGTTGATATGATTGTTGAGAGCATGAAACCCATATTGAATGTTAATTCAATGTTTTCGGATTCATACATTTCACAAATTAAAACCAATGATCAACCATAGAATCGATTAAGTCAGATTACCCATAATGCATAATATTTTTAGTAGTGATTTAATCAACGAGTTTATAAAACTTGAAGCTTAGCAACACATGGGTACCTTCAAAGTGGAATTTTTTACGTAAAAACAAATATAACTACAGATTCGATGCACAAACCAAGTTTTTCTTTAAATTCATGCTTACAGTCATGAATTTAAAAACAAAAAAGAACAAAAATTTCAACCAAAAACTCATAAGATAAGTTTAGCCCAATTATCGCCTCAAAGCGTAAAAAACATAAGCATTTATAAATGTATGGGGGGTGTCAGCAACATAAATATGTTATCCCTTTATGTTGACTTTTAATTATGAAAAAAATTGACAGAATTGTTGGTTGCCAACAAGAGCGACACGTTGGGTGAAGCAGTTATCTCTGCATCACCAGAAAATTTATATCAGGGGTACAGATGAAATATTTTTTTAGAAACAGTTAACGACAGATCAAGTGTTTCAATAATAACTCAGAAAATAACACAATCATATCATTAGATGTATTTATGTCCGAAAATGTAGTACGGTATCTTATTTATTTCACAGGTGTAACGATGTTTATACAGGTGACTTTGATATCGTTTATAGGGCCATTGTTGCCAGTAGGCATCCATAGCCTCAGCAGGGATGTCATTTAAACCACTCTAGTACCTCTATCTTGTCCAATAATCGTTCATTCATGATAACAACATCTCCACACTTGATCAAATTAAAAGACATACCTGAGGATCTTCTTAAACCCGACATTGCTTCACTACCAACAGGCCTGTTCAGTGCCCCAACGAAGTTGCCTTGGTATCATTTGTGCATTTACCCGCTACCAATAGACTTGTTCAATGTCCCAACGAGTTTACACACACTTCTCACACATTTTAGTGCTTCCAACTCTATAAAATTGGTTTATAAATTTTCAAAAACTTCATGATATTTAAGAGAGTGGGGTGATACTGAAAATCTCACATCTTGGTAATGAAAAGTTTGATCATTTACAAATTATTTTTCTATTTTGATGACTTCCATCATGATCTGGGCAGTTAGATTTCTGTTAAGAAATCATCTCTAGGACGGGGAAGCACACTGAGTTGTTCTAATTAAAACAGGGGCGACGTTAGAAGTTTGTTAAGGATAATCGCGTCTTCCTGTGATTTTTTATGAGAAACTAGGAACATTGTTTGAACATAAACTTACTTCCACTGATCTGAGTTTAGAATTTACTACTCAGGTGCTTGAGATGTTATCAAATGCTACTAATGAATAAGAATTATAATTCCTTTCAACAAATGAAATGGTAATTTAGACATAATTATTTAGAAAACAAATCAAAATCAAGCAAAATGAAAAGAACCAAAATAAAAAAACAGAAAAGAAAGTTAAAAAATATTTACAAAGGGGCAAACCTAATTTACTCTAGTGAATTGCTTTTTAAAAGAGACTAAAAGAAAATAGAAAACTCCTTATTAAGTGCATTCCTACTAGTGGCACCTTGGGTCAGGGTTGAATCAATAATTCAAATTTACTTGTCTCTTTACTTTCCATTTAAAATTTTCATGATGATACTGCGTTCTTGAAAAGAAATATTCAAAGAAAAGCAGAGAGAAAAATATTTAAAGTGGACTTCCCTGGAAACATTCATATTATGGTTCCCTTGGTGTGCCCACTTGTGTTCATAGCTGCATCATTACAAAGAGAAACAATGAGAAATAAAACTAAAGGAAAACCTACTATAAACTACTAAAACACATAAAAAAACGCTAAGTAAAATCGTATTTCTAGTGCATCCACAAGAACATATTCAATCCTACAAGGCATAGAAAGTTGAAAATTAGCATAAAAGAATGTAATATTTGCAGATACAAAAGAAATATGTCATTCTTACCTCCTATATATTCATTTAGAAACAAGGCAAGCACAACCTTACCAGTTTTTTGAAACTTCTTGATATATGAATCCTCCAACCATTCTGCAATATTTTCGTGATATGAGTCATAATGGCATGGAAGAGTGTAAGTAAGTTTGGAAGACTTGTCAATATTATGGGGACCTGACATAACCATCAGCCAAGGTCGAAGCACCCCATCCTCCTGAAAATTCTCCAAGTGTTCATTTATTCCTTCACATGGAGGATCTAAAAGAAGTATGTCATGCTTACTTCCTAGATATTTAGGTAGAAACAAAGTAAGCACAACTTTAGCTTTATTATGAAGATTTTTCATATGCGAATCTTCAAGCCATTCTAAGATCCTGTCATAAAAATTAAGATGCAAACTATGACTTTGATGAAATGGATATATCAATGGGGAACACATCATAAGAGGATTCATGACATCAATTAGATCATTGGTTTGAACGCTTCCTTTGATGAGATTGATCGTTTCAAAATATGAAGCATAAACATTAAAATTCGAACTAACCAAAGAAACAATATGCAATGTAGAATGTTTGATCTCCATAAGAGAGAGAGAGAGAGAATTGTCTTTTTCAAAAATAAATCGTGTAAAATCATCTCGCAACATGTATTTTTCCCATGAAAGTGAAAGAGCATCAAATGCGACTTCAGAAATGTTATGTATGGAATTAATTTCACCAAATATTAGAATATTGAAGAGATCTGATTTTCATGGAAAATAGTAAGATATTGTAGGTAAAGTATCATTTCCATCAGAATCTAAGAAGAGATCGAGATATAAAGAGTAAAAGGAATAAAAAATGAGCACATAAAAAGAATCTCTTGAGCTATGATATTTAGCAATGTAATTCTCAAGACATTCTTCTTCACTTTCCTTAAAACTTTCACTCTGTTTTGGTGATAAATTCTTCAACATAATATGATCATCTAGATTTTGTATGATAGATAATTCAAAAATTTCGTGACAAACATCTAATCTTTCTTGTGGATAAGGTATGATTTGAGGATTAAGGTTTAAGGTGTCTTCTTCCAATTGCAGATCTACATCTCTAATCAGTTTCACTGGAATGTTAGAAATCTTAAGATCATGTTCATCACCTAAGTGTTCTTCATTAACTGAATTTAAATACTGATTAGAGAAAGAGTTAGGAGAATGAGGACATTCACCTTGTCCCAACATCGAATCTTATTCCACGATGGTCGAGGACTGAAAATAAAATGATTCAGAGGAAAAACCGATTTGATTATCAGTAAGAACCTTTTCAATAGATTTAACCTCCCTTGCTTGTTCAAAATTTTCCGATGGATTCCTCTCATCCTGCAAAAAAAATTATTCTCGCAATTGAGTGATAGGATTTGTAATTGATTCATCATTCACGATTGAATATGACTAGATTAAAGGAATGCAAGAATCATAGAGGAGATTCAATACAAATGGCATGTCATTAAGATTAAATTTACAGAGAACGTGATGGATTCTTGTTGAAAAGTCTTCTGAAGATGAATTGTCATTAATTAGTAAAGTATGAAATTCTTCACATAATTGATTGCAATCATAGTTTTCAAAAGCATCTAAAAATTCATCTCCAAATTGAAACCAATCAAAAATGTGATATGATGGAAAAGACTCAAACCAATGTTTAATCTGACCCCTAAAAGTAAAAGCAAACAATCTGCATAAAACCTTTAAATCATAAATATCATGCTTGATGCATTTACACCAAAAATTGTTAATATGGTATTGTGTAGATACATCCCCCCCGCCATCAAAGGTGAGTTTGGACAAACGAGAGATTGTCGCGTTGGGAATATCAGGTAATGATAAGTGGAAATCATGTTCCAACACAGTGATTTGGGGAGCCATGAAGAAATTAAATACATTTGAAATAAAGGATCCTACAAGGCCATATTGTCAGTCATCCCTCCTTCTAGCGCCATTTGTTAACATGCATAAATGACACACCATCAACTGGAAGGTCAAATCCGGACCGTGGTTGTCTAAATAACCCAAGCCATTTGGAATGAAATGACCTGACGGGTTTAATGGCTTTGTTGGCCAGCTAAAGTCCGAAAAACAATAAAAGAAAATAAACTAATCTATAAAGCTATGATACTAATAATATAAGTTTAATAATTAGAAATGTTCAAATGGAAACATGAATATGTTCATATGATTATAAACAGTTTATGTACATCATACAATATTTACTTGACATCTTGTGAAACGAATGTTTTTGAAATTGTTTATAAAAGAGATAAAGAAAGCACATACATTTTTTGTTTTCTTTTGAATATTTAAAAGTCTACAACTAATGGATGCTAATCAAATATAATTGAAATAAGAATAGATAAACAGTCAAAGATAATTCAAGTTGTTCTCATTTCATCAACAAATAAATTAACTAAATAACAAGTAAACTAATACGTAACTAATCAACTAAACTGAATTTATCTCCCTGTGCAATTCAAGCTCCTGATTGTCCTGCATATGAGGGAAACTTGTAACAGAATGATGATAATACTCCTAGATCAAACTCAAAGATGCATTGGAGCATGAATATAATGACAGAATGATAAATGTACAGATATGGTGATCTTATGATAATCAACACTTATAAAGATAGGAAACTCAATTTAAAGGCATTAATATAATCCATCATTTAACATTTAGAATAAATCAACAATAATCAAATGGCAAATTGATCTCATATGTAAAATGGAACAACAAATTACAAACATCATCAAAATATTTAATAATATGAAATACCATATGATAACCAGACTAAATTTGCATCAAAACATAATAATATTTCATAAGATGGAGGCAATAAACAAAACATAATGGGGTAAGCGTCACACAGGTCTAAAGCCAAATGGTGAGCAGCTTCTCCATATCAGTTTCAAAATCATATGTCCATAATGTATCCCAACCAAATATGTTTTCACTGCTAAGAGTGACCAATATTTAAACTAGCTTAGGATTCACATACTCTTATCATGCAAGATAGAGTGCAATCCCCAAAAATAGATAGTATTACAAAAATAGTAAAACTAGAAACCACTCTTCTATGAGTTTGTTTGTCAAAATAATAACAAATTTTTATCAACATAAAAGAAAGAAAATACTGAATAATAGAGTGTATGATCCAAGATGTTTTCTCCATGTAATCAACAGCATAATCATCAATTTCTTGTAGATATAAAAACAAATTCGATATTCAGAAAATAATGCTAACTAATATTCAGAAACAGACTGGCTACATAATCATAGATTATGTAGCTAGTCTTATTATTAACAAAGGAAATCAAAATTAAATCTTCCTATTTCGATTTTTCATAACAGAATGAAATAAAATCAAACACAATCATTTTTACCATTAGAAATTAGCAAATGAAGGATCGAACGGTTCCGAATTTATGATGGCTTTGAAGTTGGTTGTTATGATTATATTACTGGATCTCTTGGGTATTTTATTTTCTCTCTTTGTACATGCTTTCAACTCTTGGTTTTCTTGTTCCATTAAAGCATTGCGAGCTACCAAACATTTTACTTGTGCCTGCAACAATCTAATGTCCCTATAATAACATTCTATCCAATCTAAGCAAGTGTCAAAATGCATTGGTGCTATAGCAAACCAATGTGGAATGTATTCAGCAACGGGTTTTTCATGTTTCCATGTGGCTTGTTTCAAGTCACGGATAATTCCAACAAAACCTTCTTTGCCTTTGAGACACAAAGGTAATCTAGAGACAAAGACATATTGTTCAACTTGAACAGTAGTTTTGTTCCTGAGACATTGGTTGTCCAGATATTCCTGAGCAAGGAAATCATTTATCTCTTGGTTTGAACAGTGATCATTAACCTCGATCATAGAGATAGAGCTTAAATGATCCTTTTTTTGATTCCTTAAATTCCTAGAAATTAGTCAACCAGACCTCTTATTCATAAAATTCAAATCTGAGCTTTGTTTTTTCTTACCCTTACGAATTTTCCTTACAGTAGGTTTATCATTATGGTTCTGATTAGATTCATTCGCAAGCATAGGGGAATATTTTCCTTTTAATTCGCCCACTACCTGTTCCAACAATTTTTTGGGTGAAAACACACATCGTGATTTCTTAACCACTGGGGTTTTCAAAGAAATAGACACAGATTCATTAATTTCACAACCATCAGGTGAATTGAAACCCTGACTTTAGGTCACGGGACTATCAAAACTAGGATTTACATTTAAAGGCAGGTTCAATTTATTGTCGGCTTGGGCAAAACCATTTCGGCTCAGGAAACTCTCCCAATTGTCCCTGATTTGTGACAGGTGGGATAGCAATATTATTTTTATAATCTCGTGATGAAAGAGGCTCAAAAGAGAGTTTATTCTCTGTCTCTTAAAATGTTTCTACATTTTGTATAGGCTCATTAACAAGTAGAACGACATGTTCAATTCAAACCCTATGAATAACATAAGCAGTTGAACATGGTATAGAAAGACCAAACCATACCGGCCTTTGCATGTTATAAATTTATTCAAAATCAAAATAAGGTCATGCCATCTAGTCTTTCAGGAGGTTAATAGGAATACCTTTAGGGCAGTAGGTAGACTCGTGAGAGACCATGAACATGTTCCATGGAACATTCTCCATTTTGGTATTTTTAAACCATTTTTCACCTGCCTGCGGGAGTCCTGTTGCTTGGGCGACAGAGTCTTTTGTGACCTCAAATTGTACATCCTCGACCTTGGCCCTAAACCCATCAAATGTATGTGCAAAGGCATGTGCGACCGCAAGGTTGTAACCAACGAATTTACTGAGGAATATATCCCAATAGTGAGCCTTCAAATCATCGATGGAATCATCATGGGCAAGAAGAGCTTGACAGTCATTCAGTTCAGTTCGAACCAAAGGGGCCATGGCCACTGTGAAAAGGAAACAAAAGATATCATAGGGGGGAGACTTGGGCTTCCAATAAACGAGTAGCAAAGAGAGGTCTGTGCAAACTAAAATAGCCCGAAAACCATGAAGTTTGGAGACTGCCATAGATTGATAAAATGAGTTTGTGAAAATGAAAAACTAGAGGGCATGTAGAACTAAGAGCCATTACCCATAATGAATACCAAACCCTCCACCAGTATCAAATGCCAATTTGAATAATGAATGGTTTCATTAATGCACGGGACAACAGGGTGAGGTAAAGTCATGGGTACATCAAACCTGTACCAAGTGACATGAATGTTGATATGACTGTTGAGAGAATGAAACCCATATCGAATGTTAATCCAATGTTTGTGCATTCATATATTTCACAAATTAAAACCAACGATCAACCATAGAACCGATTAAGTCACATTACCCATAATGCATAAAAAATGTAGTAGTGATTTAATCAATGAATTTATAAAACTTGAAGCTTAGCAACCCATGGGTACCTTCAAAGTGGAATTTCTTAGGTAAAAAAAAATACAACTACAGAATCATTGCACAAACCAAGTTTTTATTTAAATTTATGCTTACAGACATGAATTTAAAAACAAAACAAACGAAAATTTCAACAAAAAACTCATAAGATAAGTTTAGCCCAATTATCACCTCAAAGCGTAAAAAATATAAGCATTTATAAATGTGATGGGGGTGGCATCTACATAAAGATTTTATCCCTTTATGATGAATTTTAATTGTGATAAAATTTGATAGAATTGGTGGTTGCCAACAATGGAGACACTCTAGGCAAAGAAGTTATCTTTGCATCACCAGAAAATTTATATCAGGGGTATAGATGAAATAAATTTTTAGAAACAGTTAACGATAGATCAAGCGTTCCGATAATAACTCATAAAATAACACAATCTTATCATTGGATATGATTGTTATCATTGGACATCATTGGATAACAAAATGTAGAAAGGTCGACTCAGGTTGGGTAGAACTTTCCTTGGAAAAAAACACGAAAGATAATCAGACTCAGTTAGCATGATATTGACATAAGTTCGTGATGCAGGAGGCACCACAAACTCTCAATATGGTTGGAAGAGTAACCAACCAGAAGAGGACACAACTCTATGTAGCGAGAACAGCTTCCTAAGGTCATACTAGATCTTAATTCTTGATGAATAAACATAAGGATGTGTTTTGTCCAAGGGAGAGTATCTTTACTACCGAAAAAAAAAATGCATGTTTTTGGTCCCCTCTTTTTGGAATACTTGATTTTTTTGTCTTTTTCAATTTTTTAACGATCTTGAAAAAGAATAAAATAATTCTACATTACAAAAGAGGAACGAGTTTCAGGAGCAAACTGGTTCCAAGCGCATGGAACATACTAGTGCTCGGGGAAAGGAGACATGTGTAAGATAAAGACACTCGGGGAAAATTCCTCCCTGGGTCAAGGTGTTAGGTCGCAAAGGAGAAAAGAGCTACAAGGCTTGTGTATAAAGAATTCTACAAAGGTTCAGTTGAGAGTAACATGGAGCCAACATTAGGCCAAAGACGCAAATATGCGACCCGCAATGTGATTAAACATGACACAACAAGACTCCTTCTATGTAAATTTTTTACGAGCCCAGGGAAGGTAAGATCGATGGTTTTTTCATGTTTAGAGAGTTTGAAAAAGCGTTAAAGAAGACTCCAGGGAGTACATTTTTTGCAGTTAGTCCAATTAGCTCGAAAAAGGGTTAAACTTGCACCGAAAATACATCTTTTCAAAACCATTTTAACGAGTGTGACAAATACAAGATCACTCAGCAATATTTTCAATTTTAAGGAGTCTGAAAAGAGCTTAGCTATGGACTCGTAACCCTTTTCTGAGATTAGTATCCTTAGCCTGAAAAAGTATAAAAGTAACTGAGGAGAACTCTCCTGGAGAGACGAATCTCCCGAGGAATGCATTTTTCCACTATAATCTACTGGTTGGAAAAAGGGTTAAAATCATGCCAGTAAATGTTCATTTGGACCAATTTAATGAGTGTGATGGAACAAGGTCACTCGATGATCTTTTCAATTTTAGGGAGTCTGAAAAGAGATTAACTATGGACTCGAGGGGGGGTTCCCTTTTTGTAAGTAATCTTCAAGGCCCAAAAAAGGTGATAGACCAAAACCAAGGAGAATGTTCTTTTTTTGAAGATTTTTTCCCCCAGGCCCGAAAAAGGGTTAAACTTACACCTGAGAATACTCTTCTAGAAAACCAAAGTTCCTAGAGCATACCTTTATTCGTAAAATTATTCATATAGACTGAAAAAGAGGTAAACTATCGGACAGATGTGCCTTCAAATTTTAATTTGGCGAGCGTGAAGGGAAACAATATCGTTCAACAATATTTTCAATTTTAGAGAGTTTGAAAAAGGGATTAAAGAAGACTTCAGGGGGCTACTTTTCTCAAGTGATCCATACAGGATCGAAAAGAATAAATACAGTCTCCTTGGATGTTGCTTTCGAAATTTAAAGAGACCTTGAAAGACAACAAAGCATGATCATTAGGGAGTCCTTAGAGTAAGTCCAATAATGATTCTTAGTAAGAATAATGAGGCTTAAATATGTAATCATGACGGGACTAACAAGGAATATCGACCCTATAGTCAAAATTGACAGCATGGAAACCAAAATGCAGCCAAGGATCTACCTAGGGAATCCATGTAGAGGTAGGATCTACCACCTAATTATGAGACTTATAAAGCAGTTGAGAAGGTTTTGTGTCGCACTTCGGTGGGGTCGATCCTAAGGAAAAATGAACCAGGAAACGGATAATGCAAAAATGCAAGTAGGGAAAAATCTAACCTATATGTTGGTTTCAAGGTCAATACCTATCAGAACGGATCGATACGATAAATAAAAATGTCTCTGGTATTCTGCATATAAGGCCAATAACACTCATCCAAAAGTTAATAAATCCAATATAGATAGGAACTTTGGAAAATAAGAGCTTCTACTGAATAAAAAACTTGAAAACAAAAAACCTAGACTATACAATATGTACAAGGTACCGCACAGCCTTACAGCTCATGCGTGGTAGTAGTTCAGGTAGATCCCACTGGTAGGTTCTGACCAAGAGTCCCTTCGGTAGTCAACCTGAAAAGTATCCCAAAAATGAAGAAAACACAAACTACGGTGTAAGTCCTCCCATGGTATAGAAATTGTAGTCATGGCTTCAAGGATAGCCTCATCCAAAGGCAATTCAAAATCTGAGAAATCACACGAACGAGGAGGCTCAAAAGTCCCAAAGGGTGAAGCTAATTGACCATATTCCATATGACGATGGAGGTTATGTCCAGGACTAGCAAATTCTATAAGCGAAGAATCACAAGCACAAGGGTTTGAGGATCTACGAACAATGAGATTAGACTCAAAAGGAAACTCAAGATCACTTTGACCAAGAGGGGGAAGCAAGGGCTCACATGCCCCCATTGGATAAACTAACAGATCAATTGTTGAGACCAAGTCTGGAGAAGGAAAAAATGAGTGAACAAGTTCTTGCCCAAGAGAAATTGAACATCGAGGATAAGACGCCACATAATTAACCTGTGGCGGAATAGAGTCTACACAAACACTAGGAACATATAAAGGGGAAGCCTGAACTAATATTGAATTAGGATGGTGATTATCAGATGTCAGTTGTTATATAGTGGCAATGCTTCCATTGTGATGGAAATGCATCAACCGGAAGAGCGTAGAAACCACAACATTCATATCATATACATAATCACGCTCGAGAAGCATATTGAAATCTAACGGGCCTTGCACCACTATAAAATCAACAAGGATAGTATTCCCACCTAACAAGATAGGTAACTGAGGAAGAATCCCCAAATATTCACTAGTATGTCTATCAAAATCCAACAACTCATGCGATGCAGACACAAGCTCAGAAGAACCCAAAGCTTGCCAAGCCGAGGAGGATAAAATACTTGCGGAGGCTCCTTCATCTACAATACATCGGTAAAAAAAATTTGAATTAACTTCAACCCTTATTTGAAAGGGTGCAAAAGAAGGAAGATGAGGCTCAACAAGGTCATTCCAATCAAAGGAAACCATCCTAGAGCTTGGAGGGGTTGTGCTCGAAGTGATCGGAATGCCCCCTTTTTCTGAAAGTACTGAACTAGAAATGCTAAAAACATAGTTGATAGACACATCACTCCCCAAGAGAAGAGTGGGATCAACCGAGTATTGCATCGACATGACAACTTTGGTAGACACAAAACTCTCCAAGAGAAGAGTGGGATCAGCTGAAAATTGCATCGGCACAACCACTTCCTCAACCACTAGTTGAATAGGCTACGAGACCACATGGTATGAAGGCGCATCACCCCCAAAAGAGGAGTGGGATAAACCGAAGATTGCATCGGCATGACCACTTTCTCAACCACTGGCTAAATAGATTATGAGGAAACCTTGGAAGACTCGGAATCAAAAGATCTTGCAGATAGAGACCACAATCTTTGTGCCTCTGGAATGCTAGGGCACATATGAGTAAGGTGATCTCCCTTGCAAATCTTACAAGGGAACTTAGGCTTACATCCTATTCATCTAGGTTTCTCAACAAAATCAATGCCCCCAGCATGATTAGCAGTAGTTGGTTTCACATCTCCAACATGACATGTAGAGGTTGGTGATTGGTCGATAACATGACTCGTAGAGGCTACATACCTATTACCAATATGACTAGAAGTGATTGGAATTTTTCCCCCAACATAACTTGCAAAGGCTGGGTGGTGGTCTTCAACATTACTTGTAGTGGTTGACAACCTATCTCCAACATGACTCACAAAGATTGGTTGTTTACCCCTAGCATGACTTGCAGAGGATGGGTGGTGGTCTTCAACATGACTTGTAGAGGTTGACGACCTATCTCCAACATGATTTGCAAAGATTGGATGTTTACCCCCATCATGACTTGCATAGGTTGGGTGGCGGTATTCAACACGACTTGCAGAGGTTGACGAACTATCTCCAACATGACTCATAGAGGTTAGTTGTTTAACCCCAACATGACTTGCAGAGGTTGGATGGTGGTCTTCAACATGACTTGCAGAGGTTGGATGGTGGTCTTCAACATGACTTACAGAGGTTGATGACCTATGTCCAACATGACTAACATAGGTTGGTGATTTCTTCTTCCTATCTTTCCTCTTTCTATTCCGTTTAGACTTTCGATTACTAGTATCTTTACTTTCACCAGAGAAGGTAGAAGGAGGAGGAGGAGGCTTTGTTGACGAAAGAACATCAACATGATTCCAATGACATATGATTCTTAACGAAGAATCATCAAGAGAATTCGGGACATTTGGAATGGTACCCAACCAAACCGGTAGTCCCACATTCAACCTAGGAATGTACAAAGTGGCCATCAAATGGACACCAACATTTCCGAAGAAAGGAAAAGCAAAAGAATCCCCTTGCAAAGGGGTTCCTTGGTTGGTATTGTCGGGAACTTTAGCCATGAATATCTTATGCACAGGTTCTCCCCTTATGGGATCGTTCAACTCTGTAAAAGTCTCACACACTAACTCCTATAAAGAGGAAGCTCCACGTTTCTAAGAAGAAGACCGAAAAGTCCTCACGACCGACGGAGTGGGTGGTCTACCATCTTAGGTCAGAGACCCAAAGTAATGACTGACTAACTCACTATGGAAAACTAGGGAGCACAGAGCACACACTAAAATTTTACTAAAGATAAATCAAGCAGTCGACTAACTAGTGGGAAGGACAGTTACGCCAATTGACGCTAGAGCAACTAACCGGTGCAAGTGCAACTCAAACATGGAAGAACCCTCTGGGTATACTCTACGAAGTGTGATCCGACGTCCACCCTAGTTACCGTGGTATACCCCTGAAGTCACCTGTGTAAGTTCGTAAAATATGGGCAACTGAGTTTCCATCTCGCAGTCAGTCACTAGGCGGGTACAGTCGATAGTCAGGAAGATCATAATGAGCAGGATAACAAGTTTGAATCCCTTCAAGGGTGCCAAAATAAATTGGTCTGGAAGACAAATGAGGATCTTGAACATATTCGAGGTCCAAGAATATCTGTAGGAAAATGCAATCAGTATTTTTCCCAAGAAATACCCTCAATATACAATCCACACTACGTTTGGTCCTACTTTGGAGGGGTTATCTCCTCTATCTTTCCTCACGCAACCTCGTGTTTATCCCCTATGTTAGAGGGGGGTCTCGGCTAACTCTTACGACATTGGACTTTAGAAACTCCCTATCTCAGACTCTAATGTTTGTTTTACAATGGCCTTGAAGAGTTTTCTCTTCACACCTAATTCAAAGCCTTAAAACCCTAAACTAGTCGGTGAACCCTACAAACAGTAAGTCTAATATTTTTTAAGTTAAGCGTTAATTTTAAGTCTTGATTTACACAAAAGGGTGCGGTCATACAACTGATGGTGTTATGAAGAGACAAATAAGGAAGAGAAATTTAAATCATTTGAAAGAAAAAGATACTTTGAAATTAAAGAAAATCTTGTAAAAACTCTTTGTAAAATTCAACTTTTCTAATCAATATTTCAAGATCTTGAAAATGAAGAAATCTTAAAACTAGTTTTCGTTTGACTAAGAAAAACTACTTGTATTTCAGGAAATCAAAAAGAACTTTGAAATGAAGAATATTTTTCTTTTTACAAATAATAACCTTGACTACTTTACCAAACTAAATGCAAGAAATAATTTTTTATTTTTTTTTGAACTGCTTTAACAAGAAAAACTGAAGTAAAATTTTTTTTGTGTTTTACAAAGAAAGAAACAGGAACAAAAAGAAAACTGAAAAAAAAAGATTGAGAAATACCCTAAGCCAATTGCAGATCACAAGGATACAACCAAGAAAAGGATCTAAAACCTAAAAATTCACTCTAAACCTTTAGGGAAAAAAAAAAGAAAACTAAAGAACAAGTTAACCAAAACTTTAACCCGAGCTATGGCCAAAGACAAAGACTTTGACTGGTTCAAGAAAGTCCTGAGAAGTCTAAAATTCTATCAGGAAAGAGACAAACTCTCTCTTTGTAACAAAAACACTTTCAAGACACAGAGATGTGGGTTGTTGCATCAACAACCTATGTATGTATGTGGGTTGTCTACTGTGCATAGAGCATATGTATGGGCATTGAGCCAAAAAAGGGCACATACACCTCTGAGACTTTTCAAAAATAAAAAGCCAAGGAAGACTAACAGAGAAGGGAAAGATGGTAGGGACCTTGTAGGTGACCAGAAACCCTTAAAAGACTTAGTAAACTTGACTGAAACTCAACAGGAAATTAAGAAGCCAATTAAAAAAAACCCAAAAAACCTCTCTCTAAAAGCCTAGAGAGACTCCCCGGTGGAGTCGTCAATTCTACTAGAGGGAAAATCCCCCTTCTAACTATATCAGGGCTTAAATTATAGACAGAGAAAATGACTCCCTGAAAGTCAATCTAGTTTCTACACTACCCCAAACATACCAAAATAGATGAACATAAAGCAATGGAAGATAAGATAAGTAATCGTACCTTTTATCCAATGTTTGGTGTTGATCTCCTCAAGCTATGTATCTCCTAATGTGGCAAGTCTCCTCCCAAAGTTGACCTTCATACACAACTAGGCAAAGAAGGTTAAAATGATGTTATTTATGTTCATAAATTAGGGTTAGATATCAATTGTTATGTATAAATCAAAGAAAAGACATAAAACATCATCATTTGGGACAGGAAAAAGAGATTCTTTTATTCATTAATCAAATATTGAAGCTTACAATCCTTGCAGGATGACGCTCCATGAACCTGGTCCAGGATCCTCTTAATAATGCTCCAAGTGCACCTTCAAAAAGCCTCTTTTCACAATCTTCTAATCACCTCAAGGAAAGGGAATGGATTGTATGGAAGAAAAGGGGGCTAGAGAGGGAATGTTGAGGCAATAACTCACAAAAAGGTTGCAAATGCTTGGGTGAGGAAAGGAAGGGAAATTGGGCAGAGTTTCACCATTCTAATGCTTGGTTGTGGAATGAGACCCCAAGACCTCCTTTTATATGACAAAATGATAGTTATTCGATTGGGGGACGGGCTATAGCAGGTGAATTGGTTGGGAAACCTCCAATAGCCTGTAAATTCCACCGAATTCCTTACAACTTTTTAATGTTTTCAAATTTTGGAGGTATACGCGAGTTGTTTAGTGTGCATATAGCGTATGTCTAGTATGCAACAAGCGTATGTATGCGGGCAGTAGTGCAGTAGGGCGTGTACATGCTCTAAAAATGTTTTTTTAAATAGATTTCATCAATAGTGTTTTGGAAAATTATGCAAGTATGAAGGCCAATGCCATGTATGCATGAGTAGGGAATATTAAGGCTATAACATGGTTGTAGCCAGAGAATTGGGGAGCTGGAGATTCCCTCAGATTGTAGCCTGAAAATATATGGGGTTGGAGCCTCCTTCTAGTTGGAGCTGGAGAATTGAAATTTGGTGCTTCCTTGAATGTAATTCTTAAAGACATATAAGAAAAACAATACATGGTTTTCTCCCACAATGGATTTCCACATAAAATACTGGTGTACTACGCATTGTGTGGATGTGTCTATTATTGGTTATATGCACCAATGGATGTTAATGTTATATGATGCAATAAAATATTAATGATGAACTGATGAACATTTTTGAATAAGTTAAAGGAATATAAATTGTGGTTAAAAGGATTAATAAGTGGTATAAATTGCTCATTACTGATTCACCCCCCCCTCTGAGTAATCCAACATGTACCATCTACCTTCTATACCAAAACTTGTACCATACCATGCATCAACTATGTACCAATAAATGCAGTATAACATGCATCAATCATGTACCATAAAATATTCCAAATGAAGATACCAAAACATCAATGATAAGTAGCTAATCGTGTACCATGTACTAGAGAATCAATCACATATAAAACCAGTACCATATTACATAGCATCAATCATGTATAGACTTGTACCATATCATCAATCATGTATATATTTGTACCATATCATCAATGAAGAGCCTAAAAGAACCAAAGCATGTGCCTCATGCACATGCCACCATACATCAAGTGTATATCTCAACCAAACATCCTCATCTCAAAGCTAAACCATAACAGTCATATCATAACCAGATACAAGAATATACCTATATCAACCATGTAGCCAAGATGTACCTCAATCACGTGCCAAACCAAACATACCATGTATCATACCATAACCAAGTATAACCATCACAACAATCACGTAAGCATACCAATACCTCTATAGTTGATCTTATACACAGTATAATTAACATGTAGGCTCACTTATGACTTCAAGGACCTGGTACTAGCATTACCCCCAAATTTTTCTTGTCCTTACGGGACTAAGACATCTTGTCACGCGAGGCATCGCGTGATGATCCCTAAGAAACCCACGGGGATGCCTCACGGGAAACTAGTGGACTGACCTGTGAAGTCAACCAAACCAAAGTTTCCTTAGCAAAATCTGCTCTCCTCTACAACCCCGAAACTCCCACACTTATCACTCGTCACAAACTAGCCAAAAGATCACTTTCTCACAAGATAGATATTCAATAGAATTTTGTGTGAATGTACTTGTGAATGATTCCTTGAGTTGTATTTATATTTTCTCTAAGTAACCTCTCTCCTTAAACTTAGGGGCTTCTATACTTTCTTGTTACAACCACTTTACCCTTTCATTAAAGACTTGTAACCAACTAGGGGTTTCTAACTTCACGATGCTATAACTCCTCAACCATGATGAACCACGTGGCGTACCACTTATCACCAGAAATAGCTTGATGAGGACTATCCATCCATGAGTGAGTTACCTGCATTTACACTATCATCCATGACCTTTTTCCTCTATCAACTACGGGTTCCATAACCATGCATTTAGGGATACCAGACTTCTTCAAGGGTTGACATCAATGACAACCAATCTTTCAACAGGAATTCACACATGTGGAATGTTTGTATGCATACACATTCTTGGAGGGAACATTTATTGTGGACGCTTAGAATTTGAATTGGCTTGATGCCTATTTTTGGTGGTGTGTGCCCTTCATGATCATTATTTGGTGCATACTACTACTATTTTTGGATGAGGGCAAATTTCTTTGGAGAGGCTAATGTCCACATGTTGTAACATGGTCAACCATGGATTGAGGATAGATCTAACTAATCCATTATTATAATATTTATTTGACTTGTCATGGAGTTCATTAGAAAATAATAATATTTTATTGTATAAGACAAGAGGCTCACTCTATAAATAAGATCTCTCTCTCCATTGTAAAGGGTGGAGAATTTGGGTATTTGGGAACTCTCCTCTTGGGATACATTGTACAACATTTTGGCAAGCTTAATGGAGAATTTGAGGTATATTTTCATTTGATGTGATGCTTTATTGTGCACTTATATTTTATGTGTTGATTTTTATTAAGAAACCCTTATAGCATGTTTTGATTACCATTATAATGAACCATGTTTAATTTTGGATAGAGTAATGTGAGGTCTCAACCCTCTTATTTATATTGTGATTATATTAGCCTACATTATTCTTATTATTGGTTCATGGAATCTTAACTAGGATGGGCCTTCAATCTTTCATCAAATTTAGGTCCTTGAGAACCATTAACTGCATATGGACTTAGAACTCAGCAATATTTTCCACCATAAGAGATTCATTAATGAGCAACACAAGTAATTATAATCACTTTAGAAAAAACAAACTATTTTTACTTACATAGACTTCCTTAACAATTTAAAAAGTAATTAATCAAATTAAATAAATTGTTACAATGATTAGTGCAATAAAAAACTACAATTCTATTTGAATACTCAACCAAATTGAGAAAATAATTCTTTCATTTCATCAAAATTTCATAAATCTATCCAAATTTTGTGAAATAGTTGCTAGAACCTAAAATATGTTTCCATAGTCTTCAACAAACATATCCTATAATAAGTGGATTTATTGAATATTGTAAAGGTAATTGTAGTTTCTAGTAGTTAAATGTAAGTTATTGAATCTACAAGCTCACCAAAATATACATTGATGTGTTAAGTGATCATTCTATCTTTCGATGTACGAGTTTCTCCTTCCTCCTATTGCAATATGCAACTTATCATACTAAGAGATCTTAAATTGAAGGTTATAGGAGATTTTGAGTTTGACATTCCATCTTCTCATCATGTCTTCATTATCCCAAATTCATCCATAATCCCAAAGTGTGCATTGATTTCAACGCATGGATTATTCTATTCATGTTCATGTTCATGATGTTCATGTAGGTTTCTCCCTTTATAAAACAATGTAAATCTATGTTTGTTAGGAATATCCTTGTAGCGGTATTTTTATGTGGAATTAGTTCTTAGAAGAATAGAGATACGAAGTTGTTTCTATTTACTGTTTCTGAGAGTTATCTTTTGAGAATATTTTTCTTTAAATCCATTTAGATTATATTTATTTCTGAGAGTTATCTTTTGAGAATAGTTTTCTTTAAATCCATTTAGATTATATTTATTTTTGACAATTTCATATATAAAAAAAAAGGAGTGGAAATGAAAACACTTTGAAATTCATACATTCATCAACATAAAATGCAGGAACAATGATTTTCATAAAAAATATGCCATGAAATGTATATATACATATATTCAACATCGTATAAACTATATATATTTTACAAAATGGCACATCATTCCTAATATATAAAAAGACAGCAAGTTCCCTAACATAAAAAAATGTTATATATGGTGGCCTAGATACAAAATGGAATTCATTGGTCACTCATTGGCCACTTCCACCCTCGCCACCCTTGAGAGCATCCCGAAAATCGATCTTTCTTCTCTTGCTTGAACAAGCACCTCGAGTGGTTTTGCGTCTAGGCGTGGTTCGTCGCTCCGAGGATTGCACAAAGAAAAAACATTTTTATAAGTTTTTTTCCACAATGAATTAAAATAATTACAAAATTATACTTTGTAATTCAACATAAGACAACTCACTCCATATGATACTGACAATAGCGAGTGTTACCCTCCTTTGCAACCCTAATCTCTCAGTGATGCCACCCTATGTTAGTTACAAGTATCAAATCATGAAATTTAAACAAATATGCATATAAATTCAATTCCATTCATGATACATAAAAAATGATCATCAACACATTATCTCACCATGAATATCTTGGGTATCAATGGAGAGTCATTGGCAAGTGGAGTGCTCAGTTGTATAACCTGTTTGGAGAAAACATCTACTATGGAAGCCTCAGTGAATGACATAGATGGAAATGGTGGTGGATGTGGGTGGTGTATGGTTGCATCCACTATGGATGGATGCAATGGAAGAGGTGGGGTAGGTGGGTGGCATGAGGGTGCAGCTACTGACGATGCATGGAATATGAAAGGTGGTGGGGGTCGACAGCGATGAAGCCCCACGGGCTGTACAAGTGATGGAAGAACCCTTGGACTAGAAATAGGTAACCCAAAATACATGTCAAAGTGACCAATGACTCGACTAGTATTATAAGTAGAGAAAATATCAGCAACATGCATACATATTAATAATATTTTTATTAGTACCAAATATTAAAATTTAACAACATAAATACAAAAAAATTTAGATTTAAATAAGATTTAACTCAACACATGATACCTATGACACATGTGACTTGTACATATCAGGTGGACATTGCTTGGCACTGCCTGGTCCCGCAACCTGTAGAAACATAAGAATATTATAAATTTGAGGATGCCATAAAATAAAGAAATTACTATGGTGAATTTATCAAATGTGATAGATACTCGTGTATGTGATACATTGAATGAGAAGACTACCTCTATTGTTGCATCAATGGTGGAGAGAGAAATTGATGCATTTATTGGTGTAGAGAGTCTGTTATATAGGTGTAGAAACTGCAAAACATCATACGATAAAATATTGAAATAAATACAAAGAATACTATATAAATATATAACGATGAATAACATAAATATGGTTATGATATTAACATCTTCCATGAATCTTTGATGTCCACTAGGCTCCATAGGCCCATAGCAAGTCTGCTCACAACTTGAGCATTTGTGAGGCTCACATGAACAACTTCTATGCCCATGTGCCCTCTCCTCATTGGAATTTTCCCTATGGGTTGAACATATGACCTCTCTATCAATGTCACCAGTAGGCACCTCCTACCAAGATAATACAACAAAACTACCATGCCGCACTATACTCTGATTCAAGGCTGAAAACACTACCTATGTTTGTTGCAAGCCATTTGCAACGGGAATATGTTGATAAAGGGGGTTAAGCCTTCACTTGGGGGTACGAGGACCTAACATGGGATCACGCCTAGCATGTTCCCAGTCTTGTGTAAACCCTCGACCCACCCCCTGGAAATCACCAATGTCAAATTAGTTCACATGGTTACCCAAAATAAATTTTGCCCATAATTTTTTCAAAAAATGTACAGACACCTCCCTGTTATTGCAGGGAGGTTTATCAAAGACCATGAACCACCTATCCATCTCGTTTTTAAGAAATTGTGGGTAGATGCACCAGTCCATACAAATTTGATTCTTGTTGACAAGTGGTTGTTGTCTAGTTAAAGGATTAATAAAAAGAGACATAAAATCTTGTTTTGAAATACCCAAGTCTCTAACTTGGTTTCTATTGAGTCCAGTCTTATAAAACTTGAACATGCTAGACCTGTACTAAAAAAGAGTATTTAATTTCCCTTGGGCACATGTTATGGACAATATAATGGAGTCCAATGAAGTGGCCAAGGATAATCGTCTAGGTTCCTTTGTGCCCCTTAATTCATGTACACATGATCTCAATGTGGCCAACCCCTCATCAATTTGTGTGTTTATGTTGGTGGTTATGGTGGGTTGGGGTTTTCCTCACCTTGGTATGCTTGTGTGTGTTTTTCATTATCTCTGGGTTCCATATTAATAATATGTGCTACAATTTAATAAGGCATGGGATATAAATTAGGTCATTTTTTCTAATTAAAATAGAAAATTACCAAAAACATAAATACATATTTTTAAAAAATTAAAAAACAATAAAATAATCAGGCGCACATGCATGCATATTGTATATTCGTAATAGATCGTCATTTAAAATAAAAAACGTTTATACCATCAACAAGGATATTAAGCTCGATATTAAGGGAGGAATAGATGCAAAATGCCCCCCTCCACTTTTTGTTTTCTTGTAATTTCTCTATAGTTGTTTTTAAAGGGGAAATCTTAGGAAATGTAAGAGGCGACTCTCTCTGAATTTTCTATATGATGTTTCTATATAATATTATAAATTTTGATCCAGGTGGATATCGGTGGCCACCCACCTATTCTAACTGGCTCAACACACTCTTCTGGCAATTTACTATTTTTAATAGTTTTTGGTTCCTAAACTTCTAGAGCCATTTTGAGGGCCTAGATGAATTTTTTTCGCGATTGGGCACCTCAATGATAGGTAAAGGCTCTCATTGAGCCACCAAAATTAATCCCATTTTCGATACCTTTCCAATGAGTTATCGTGCACCAAAAACGAAGATCGTATGCCAAAGTTACACCCCCTAGGAAGTTGATACACCAAACTACCCAAAATGGGGTCCACAAAACAATTGTCTTTTTATCATTTGAGGTTATGGTTTTGGATTTTATTTATGTTAAAAAGGCCTTTAGAGCCTCATTGTAATAATCATCTTCTTGCGAATGTGAGTAGTCATCACATCTGTTCTCATATATAAGTTGTCACCATTCTAGCGAGTCTTTCACTCTGTATTTCTACAGTTTTGTACATTTCGCTCATTAATATAAATTATGTATTATTGTATATCTATGTTTATGGTTATATCTTTGATAAATATCTGTTATATTATTGGATATCTAACTTATCTCTATACATTTCTTTATTATATCTCCGCTCTCATTTCGTGCCGAAAATAATATGAATCAGTGGTATCAGAGCAAGTTGTTCTTGATCGCTTTTCAGTGCATGTCCCTGATGAGGTCCAAGTATAGAAAGTTGGGTCTCGAGCTTGTCTATATTGAGGAAAATTGCTCTCGCACACCCAAAAAAACCTCCATGGTGAAAGAAAAGAAAAATGACAGAGCAAAAGATTATATTAATATGTTGTTTGAGAAAGCTCTCACGCGACAAAGGGACGAAATGATGGAGAATTTTTCCCACGTCTTCATCAAGTGACAATTTTGGAGGCACCTCTCCTTTCAACGTACAAGTTAATTTTGATATCCCCATTTTTGAAGGTTAGATAGATGCAGATGTCATAGAAAAATGGTTAAATCTGCTAGAAGTTTATTTCTTTGTTCGCAATTTTCCTGATAGGGAAAATATCACCTTTTCACTCCTTAAGGCTCTCCCCCATGTCAAACATCGGTGGGAAACTTACTGGGAGAAAATTTCTGTAAAGGAGTCTGGAATATATGGGGTCAAGCCCACTTGTGATTTTTTGTGGATGCGGTCAAGGAACAATATTACCCTGTTGGTAACTATGATGACCAATACATGAGATGGACCAAGTTGCATCAAGAGAGGGGCCAAGTAGTTCCAGAGTTCACCAATACCTTCCATACCTTGCATACCAAGCTGGGTATCAAAGATTATGAGCAACATTTGGTTCTGAAATACCCTGGTTCTATACACAGGTACACCCAAACTGAAATCGAGTTTTTGGACATATCATCGTTGGGAGTTTTCTATCGATATGTTATCAAAATTGAGCAGAAATTTAGGCACAAGAACAAACGGGAGTTCGAGTCTTCAAATATGAAACAACCAAAGTATGATAAATATGACCCTAACAAACAACCTCCCGAAAATCAGTCTAAGCCACAGAAAAAGAAGGGTCACGAAAAGACGAAGAAGGACACTGTAAAGTGGTGCGATTTCCACAAAATTCCTTGGCACAACACCGATGAATGTCGCTCAAAACATTCCTTTGTGGTCGAGATCAAAGAAAAAGATCTAAACCCTGATTTAGAATCCAATTCAAAAAATAATGGGAGAAGATAGATCATCGACCCAGACCCCACTGCTACTTTCATGACTGTGACAATTCAACCAGAAGAACCAACAGATCATGAATAGGGGGAGTGCCTCTTCCATTCACATATGTGGGTGAAGGGGACCCCGATGCATTTCATTGTTGATAGCGAAAGCCAGAAAAACCTCATCTTAGCAGAGGTCGTCAAACAGTTGGGATTGTCGACAACACCACACCCGCAACCATACAACATTAGGTGGCTTCGCCAAGAACGATATCTTTGTGTCAACCAACAATGTTGATTGTCATACGGCATCCATCCCTTCAAGAATGAGGCATTATGTGATGTTTCCCCACTATATTTCTATGTTGTTCTTTTGGGCCAGCCATATATGTGGAAGCACCATGTTATTTATGAGTCTCAATATTGTAGTGTCATTGTTACCCTTGGGGGTCATCTCTACATGATACCAAAGTTAGTTCCAACTATTGTCCCTCTTAAACAGTGCCGCAAGGTAGTATATCATACTACAAAATTCAATTTCTTCACAATCTACTCAAAATGTGAACAGAACGACACTGCAACCACTGCAGCCTCAGTCCAAGAACCTTCTATCCAGTAGAAGCAGGTCAACAAGATTGAAGCAAAGTGAAAATATTCCTTCTACACACAATCATCTCATGTAGCCAGACTGGTTACAAAGGTCCAACCCTTCCAACATCAGGTTCTCAATCTCCTTCCACAAGGCAAGCAACACAACTTCTCCAACAAGGCAAGCAACTCACCAAGGTTCAGATTCAACAAACGTTTCCCCCTCTCCCCCGGGAACTCAACGCAATGGAGACCATTTATTCCTAAGGAGGGTGGATTGATCCAGGTGGATATCGATGGCCAGTGACCTATTCCAACTGGCTCAAAACAGTCTTCTGGAAATTTACTATTTTTAGCAATTTTTCGGTTCCTAAAATTCTGGGGCCATTTTGAGGGCCTAAACGAATTTTTTTCATGATCAGGCACCTCAATGATAGTCAAAGAATCTCATTGATCCCCCAAAATGAATCCCCTCATAAATACATTTCCAACGAGCTATCGTGCGCCCCAAACGAAGATCGTATGCCAAAGTTATGCCCCCGGGAAGTTGATACACTAAACTACCCAAAATGGGGTCCACAAAACTGTTGGCTTTTCATCTTCTGGGGTTAGGCTTTTGTATTTGATTTATGATAAAAATTACTTTGGAGACTCATTGTAATAGTCATCTTCTTATGAATGTGAGTAGTTGTCACATCTCTTCTCAGAGATAAGTTACCACCATTCTAGCGAGTCTTTCACTTTGTATTTCTATAGTTTTGTACATTTCGTTCATTAATAGAAATTGTCCATTATTGTATCTCTTTATTTATGGTTATATCTCTGGTAAATCTATTTTATATTATTGGATATATGATATATCTATGTAGATTTATTTATTATATCTCTGCTCTCATTTCATGCCGAAAATAATCTGGATCAAATTTATACCATTTAGATTCTTTTAGAATATGTTAAATTACTTGAATAAAAGTAAAAAATTACTAGAGTGGGAGGAAAATAAGAGAAATCAAGCATACCTGGCATGACTTGGACACGGTGGAAATATCTTGTCTTTTATTTCTACTTTGCTCCTCATCTCTATTTTCTCAATGAAGGGAAAAACTTGAAGCACGATCTGTGCAAATGGACACAAATCATGCATGTGGTCCCTTAAAAAATGGCACGATAGAGGAATGCACAAACATTCTTGGGAACGCGCACGCATTCTCAGTAACACACACGTGTTCTTAAGAATGCGCATTTGTTCCTTTCAACATGCCTATGTGGCACACTGAGTGGAGGTTTGGGAGTTTCCAAAACTATAGCATGAGGAATGTGTGCGTGTTCCTACGAGTGCGCATTCCTACTAACCCCTTTGCCACTTTTTTGTCCACCAACTTCATGCACTTACTTGGAAACTATTGAAGCCAATACGAAACACGAAATGGATGACAAGAAAAGGCAAGAAACTAAATCTTATGAAAATAAGATGATTTGATAAAATAAGAAAAGAAGCTTAAGCACTAGAAGAGGTCAAAGCTAAAGAAGTCGTAGTAAAATATAAAGCTAAAGAAGGTGAAGTTTCCAAGAGAAAAACAAAGGAGGATAAATTTGACTTGGTCAAAAAACAAAGGGAGGAACAAGAACCTATAGATACAGTTGTATATATGAAGTTAAAATAGTTCAAGATAAGGTAGTTGTCGAAGAGGTTGTTAATAAAAAAACAAAAGAATATGAGAAGGAAAAGAAATTAGCAAGAAAGAAAAATCAGGAAAATAAACCTAAAATTTAGGATCACTCTAAAATTTTGTAGTATAAAGTGTCTAACACTATTGATTGTTTGGATCAAACCATGGAGGATTTAGTTATTTCTAAATAGACTACAAGAATTATTAAGGGAGATAAAGGAAAATATGTGATTGATGAAGAACTAATTATACCAAGAAAGTTAGAGAATTTAATAACATGGGGAGACAGAATTGTACCCCATGTATTTGTTGATCTCAAGTTGTTGGAATACAACATAAGAAAAATTAGGATTGTCAAGTAAACTCAAAGAAAAAGAAAGATTGATTTGAACAACACATTGTTTTTCACAATATAAGTAGGTGTGTTGGATACAAAGAGAATTAGATTGGTAGCTTTGGATTCATCCAATTTGGCAATGGCACATGCTACTCTAGACAAAGCTCAAGTTGAAGAGAGGGACATGAAGTAATATGAAGATAGAGTTGTGTTCCTTGAAAATCAAGTATATTATTACAAATAAATTCTAGGAATGGTTATAGAGGTCAATGATTATGCTCATGAAGCATATAAAGAAACTGCAAAAGCTAAAAATAATTTCTACAAAAAGCTACACGAATTGAGTATCAAACTTTTATTATTACAAAGAGAAATTCAATCCTGGAAAATTACTTAGGAACTAACACACTTTCATATTGATGCTATAATCGAGCTACAAAAAGTAACTAGACAAAATCCTCCTAACATTCCTATTTTAAATCAACTGGAAGTAATGGAGATTGAATAGGGTCTCATATACTTGAATGAAGTAGCTAAATAAATGGAGACACAAGGAAGCTACAACAAAGTAAAGGTGATATTACAAGTATTTCACATGTAAAACAAAGTTATCAACTTAATGAGAATTGTGACCTCAAAACAATAACTCTAGCCCTTAAAATCTATATTTTTGCATAAAAAACATGAAAATCAACCCTCAAATCAAAAAGTGGTATTACCGGTAGCACCATTTTTTGTAACCGGGTCAAAATTACAATTTTTTTCAAGCATGGGCTTAAAGGATCAAATGGTTGCTCAAAAAAACTTTAAAATCAACCTCCAAATCAAAAAGTGGTGCTACCGGTAGCACCATTTTTTATAACCGGGTCAAAATTACAACTTTTTTCAAGCATGGGCTTAAAAGATCAAATGGTTGCTCAAAAAAACTTTAAAATCAACCCCCAAATCAAAAAGTGGTGCTACCGGTAGCATCAGTTTTTATAACCTGATCAAAATTGCAACTTTTTCCAAGCATGGCATTAAAACATAAAATAGTTTATTAGAAAAACCTTAAAATCAACACCTAAATAAAAAGGTGAAGCTACCTAAAGCAAAATGTTTTTTTTTAAATTGTAGCTAATTACGACCTAATTGAAACTGTGGCCTTGACAACAAATCCCTACACAAATAAAAAACCAAAAATTGGATCCTAAATGATCACTTGAAGATTTATTTACTAACATTTGTTTACTTAAATTTATATTAAAAAATAAATGAAGAGAAAGGAGAAAATCTTCACAAATATAATTTTTTTTAAT
>JASDQU010373494.1:32548-43797 GCA_032191745.1 Picea mariana
AATGATAAGTAGCTAATCATGTACCATGTACTAGAGAATCAATCACATATAAAACCAGTACCATATTACATAGCATCAATCATGTATAGACTTGTACCATATCATCAATCATGTATATATTTGTACCATATCATCAATGAAGAGCCTAAAAGAACCAAAGCATGTGCCTCATGCATATGCCACCATACATCAAGTGTATACCTCAACCAAACATCCTCATCTCAAAGCTAAACCATAGCAGTCATATCATAACCAGATACAAGAATATACCTATATCAACCATGTAGCCAAGATGTACGTCAATCACGTGCCAAACCAAACATACCATGTATCATACCATAACCAAGTATAACCATCACAACAATCACGTAAGCATACCAATACCTCTATAGTTGATCTTATACACAGTATAATTAACATGTAGGCTCACTTAAGACTTCAAGGACCTGGTACTAGCATTACCCCCAAATTTTTCTTGTCCTTGCAGGACTAAGACATCTTGTCATGTGAGGCATCATGTGACGATCCCTAAGCAACCCATGGGGATGCCTCACGGGAAACTAGTGGACTGACCTACGAAGTCAACCAAACCAAAGTTTCCTTAGCAAAATTTGTTCTCCTCTATAACCCCGAAACTCCCACACTTATCACTCATCACTACCTCAAAATCTACCGTCACAAACTAGCCAAAAGATCACTTTCTCACAAGATAGATATTCAATAGAAGTCTGTGTGAATGTACTTGTGAATGATTCCTTGAGTTGTATTTATATTTTTTCTAAGTAAACTCTCTCCTTAAACTTAGGGGCTTCTATACTTTCTTGTTACAACCACTTTACCCTTTCATTAAAGACTTGTAACCAACAAGGGGTTTCTAACTTCACGATGCTATAACTCCTCAACCATGATGAACCACGTGGCGTACCACTTATCACCGGAAATGGCTTGATGAGGACTATCCATCCATGAGTGAGTTACCTGCATTTACACTATCATCCATGACCTTTTTCCTCTATCAACTACTGGTTCCATAACCATGCATTTAGGGATACCAGACTTCTTCAAGGGTTGACATCAATGACAACCAATCTTTCAACAGGAATTCACACATGTGGAATGTTTGTATGCATACACATTCTTGGAGGGAACATTTATTGTGGACACTTAGAATTTGAATTGGCTTGATGCCTATTTTTGGTGGTGTGTGCCCTTCATGAGCATTATTTGGTGCATACTACTACTATTTTTGGATGAGGGCGAATTTCTTTGGAGAGGCTAATGTCCACATGTTGTAACATGGTCAACCATGGATTGAGGAGAGATCTAACTAATCCATTATTATAATATTTATTTGACTTGTCATGGAGTTCATTAGAAAATAATAATATTTTATTGTATAAGACAAGAGGCTCACTTTATAAATAAGAGCTCTCTCTCCATTGTAAAGGGTGGAGAATTTGGGTATTTGGGAACTCTCTTCTTGGGATACATTGTACAACATTTTGGCAAGCTTAATGGAGAATTTGAGGTACATTTTCATTTGATGTGATGCTTTATTGTGCACTTATATTTTATGTGTTGATTTTTATTAAGAAACCCTTGTAGCATGTTTTGATTACCATTATAATGAACCATGTTTAATTTTGGATAGAGTAATGTGAGGTCTCAACCCTCTTATTTATATTGTGATTATATTAGCCTACATTATTCTTATTATTGGTTCATGGAATCTTAACTAGGATGGGCCTTCAATCTTTCATCAAATTTAGGTCCTTGAGAACCATTAACTGCATATGGACTTAGAACTCAGCAATATTTTCCACCATAAAAAATTCATTAATGAGCAACACAAGTAATTATAATCACTTTAGAAAAAACAAACTATTTTTTACTTACATAGACTTCCTTAACAATTTAAAAAGTAATTAATCAAATTAAATAAATTGGTACAATGATTAGTGCAATAAAACATTGCAAATCTATTTGAATACTCAACCAAATTGAGAAAATAACTCTTTCATTTCATCAAAATTTCATAAATCTATCCAAATTTTGTGAAATAGTTGCTAGAACCTAAAATATCTTTGTATAGTCTTCAACAAACATATCCTATAATAAGTGGATTTATTGAATATTGTAAAGGTAATTGTAGTTTCTATTAGTTAAATGTAAGTTATTGAATCTACAAGCTCACCAAAATATACATTGATTTGTTAAGTGGTCATTCTATCTTTCGATGTATGAGTTTCTCCTTCCTCCTATTGCAATATGCAACTTATCATACTAAGAGATCTTAAATTGAAGGTTATAGGAGATTTTGAGTTTGACATTCCATCTTCTCATCATGTCTTCATTATCCCAAATTCATCCATAATCCCAAAGTGTGCATTGATTTCAACGCATGGATTATTCTGTTCATGTTCATGTTCATGATGTTCATGTAGGTTTCTCCCTTTATAAAACAATGTAAATCTATGTTTCCTAGGAATATCCTTGTAGCGGTATTTTTATGTGGAATTAGTTCTTAGAAGAATAAATATACGAAGTTGTTTCTATTTATTGTTTCTGAGAGTTATCTTTTGAGAATAGTTTTCTTTAAATCCATTTAGATTATATTTATTTCTGAGAGTTATATTTTGAGAATAATTTTCTTTAAATCCATTTAGATTATATTTATTTCTGAGAGTTATCTTTTGAGAATAATTTTCTTTAAATCCATTTAGATTATATTTATTTCTGACAATTTCATATATAAAAAAAAAGGAGTGGAAATGAAAACACTTTGAAATTCATACATTCATCAACATAAAATGCAGGAACAATGATATTCATAAAAAATATGCCATGAAATGTATATATACATATATTCAACATCGTATAAACTATATATATATTACAAAATGGCACATCATTCCTAATATATAAAAAGACAGCAAGTTCCCTAACATAAAAAAATGTTATATATGGTGGCCTAGATACAAAATGGAAGTCATTGGTCACTCATTGACCACTTCCACCCTCGCCACCCTTGGGAGCATCCCGAAAATCGATCTTTCTTATCTTGATTGAACAAGCACCTCGAGTGGTTTTGCGTCTAGGAGTGGTTCATCGCTCCGAGGACTGCACAAAGAAAAAACATTGTTATAAGTTTTTTTCCACAATGAATTAAAATAATTACAAAATTATACTTTGTAATTCAACATAAGACAACTCACTCCAGATGGTACTGACAATAGCAAGTGTTAGCCTCCTTCGCAACCCTAATCTCTCAGTGATGCCACCCTGTGTCAGTTACAAGTATCAAATCATGAAATTTAAACAAATATGCATAAATTCAATTCCATTCATGATACATAAAAAATGATCATCAACACATTATCTCACCATGAATATCTTGGGTATCAATGGAGAGTCATTGGCAGGTGGAGCGCTCAGTTGTACAACCTGTTTGGAGGAAACATCTACTATGGAAGCCTCAGTGAATGACATAGATGGAAATGGTGGTGGATGTGGGTGGTGTATGGTTGCATCCACTATGGATGAATGCAATGGAAGAGGTGGGGCAGGTGGGTGGCATGAGGGTGCAGCTACTGACGATGCATGGAATATGAAAGGTGGTGGGGGTCGGCAGCGATGAAGCCCCATGGGCTATACAAGTGATGGAAGAACCCTTGGACTAGAAACAGGTAACCCAAAATACATGTCAGAGTGTCCAATGACTCGACTAGTATTATAAGTAGAGAAAATATCAACAACATGCATACATATTAATAATATTTTTATTAGTACCAAATAGTAAAATTTAACAACATAAATACAACAAATTTGAGATTTAAATAAGATTTAACTCAACGCATGATACCTATGACACATGTGACTTGTACATATCAGGTGGACATTGCTTGGCACTGCCTAGTCCCACAACCTGTAGAAACATAAGAATATTATAAATTTGAGGATGCCATAAAATAAAGAAATTACTATGGTGAATTTATCAAATGTGATAGATACTTGTGTATGTGATACATTGAATGAGAAGACTACCTCTATTGTTGCATCAATGGTGGAGAGAGAAACTAATGCATTTATTGGTGTAGAGAGTCTACTATATAGGTGTAGAAACTGCCAAACATCATACGATAAAATATTGAAATAAATACAAAGAATACTATATAAACATATAATGATGAATAACATAAATATGGTTATGATATTAACCTCTTCCATGAATCTTTGATGTCCACTGGGTTTCATAGGCCCATAGCAAGTCTGTTCACAACTCAAGCATTTGTGAGGCTCACATGAACAACTTCTATGCCCATGTGCCCTCTCTTCATTGGAATTTTCCCTATGGGTTGAATGTATGACCTCTCTATCAATGTCACCAACAGGCACCTCCTACCAAGATAATACAACAAAACTACCATGCTGCACTATACTCTGATTCAAGGCTGAAAACACTACCTATGTCTGTTGCAAGCCCTTTGCAACGGGAATATGTTGATAAAGGGGGTTAGGCCTTCACCTAGGAGTACGAGGACCTAACATGGGATCACACCTAGCATGTTCTCGGTCTTGTGTAAACCCTCGACCCACCCCCTGGAAATCACCAATGTCAAATTAGTTCACATGGTTACCCAAAATAAATTTTGCCCATAATTTTTTCAAAAAATATAAAGACACCTCCCTGTTATTGCAGGGAGGTTTATCAAAGACCATGAACCACCTATCCATCTCGTTTTTAAAAAATTGTGGGTGGATGCACCAGTCCATACAAATGTGATTCTTGTTGACAAGTAGTTGTTGTCTAGTTAAAGGATTAATAAAAAGAGACATAAAATCTTGTTTTGAAATACCCAAGTCTCTAACTTGGTTTCTATCGAGTCCAGTCTTATAAAACTCGAACATGCTAGACCTATACTAAAAAAGAGTAGTTAATTTCCCTTGGGAACATGTTATGGACAATATAATGGAGTCCAATGAAGTGTCCAAGGATAATCGTCTAGGTTCCTTTGTGCCCCTTAATTCATGTACACATGATCTCAATGTGGCCAATCCCTCATCAATTTGTGTGTTTATGTTTGGTGGTTATGGTGGGTTGGGGTTTTCCTCACCTTGGTATGCTTGTGTGTGTTTTTCATTGTCTCCGGGTTCCATATTAATAATATGTGCTGCAATTTTATAAGGCATGGGATATAAATTAGGTCATTTTTTCTAATTAAAATAGAAAATTACAAAAAACATAAATACATATTTTTAAAAAATTAAAAAACAATAAAATAATCAGGCACACATGCATGCATATTGTATATTCATAATAGATCATCATTTCCTATTGTGAAAATTATGACAATTTGACAGATGGAGAATATATGATAAAAGAAAAAATGTTTATACCATCAACAAGGATATTAAGGTCGATATTAAGGGAGGAATAGATGCAAAATTCCCCCCTCCACTTTTTGTTTTCTTGTAATTTCTCTATAGTTGTTTTTAAAGGGGAAATCTTATGAAATGTAAGAGGCGACTCTCTCTAAATTTTCTATATGATGTTTCTATATAATATTATAAATTTTGATCCAGGTGGATATTGGTGGCCACCCACCTATTATAACTGGCTCAACACACTCTTATGGAAATTTACTATTTTTAACAGTTTTTGGTTCCTAAACTTCTGGAGCCATTTTGAGGGCCTTGACGAATTTTTTTCGCGATCGGGCACCTCAATGATAGGTAAAGGCTCTCATTGAGCCACCAAAATTAATCCCATTTTTGATACCTTTCCAATGAGCTATCTTGCACCAAAAACGAAGATCGTATGCCAAAGTTACGCCCCCTAGGAAGTTGATACACCAAACTACCCAAAACGAGGTCCACAAAACAATTGTCTTTTTATCATCTGAGGTTATGGTTTTGGATTTTATTTATGTTAAAAAGGCCTTTGGAGCCTCATTGTAATAATCATCTTCTTGCGAATGTGAGTAGTCATCACATCTATTCTCATATATAAGCTATCACCATTCTAGCGAGTCTTTCACTCTGTATTTCTATAGTTTTGTACATTTCGTTCATTAATATAAATTCTGTATTATTGTATCTCTATGTTTATGGTTATATCTCTGATAAATATCTATTATATTATTGGATATCTGATTTATCTCTGTACATTTCTTTATTATATCTCTGGTCTCATTTCGTGCCAAAAATAATATGGATCAGTGGTATCAAAACAGGTTGTTCTTGATCGCTTTTCAGTGCATGTCCCTGATGAGGTCCAAGTATAGAAAGTTGGGTCTCGAGCTTGTCCATCTTGAAGAAAATTGCTCTCGCACACCCAAGAAAACCTCCATGGTGAAAGAAAAGAAAAATGTCAGAGCAAAAGATTATATTAATATGTTGCTTGAGAAAGCTCTCACGTGACAAAGGGACGAAATGATGGATAATTTTTCCCACGTCTTCATCAAGCGACAATTTTGGAGGCATCTCTCCTTTCAACGTACAAGTTAATTTTGATATCCCCATTTTTGAAGGTCAGATAGATGCAGATGCCCTGGAAAAATGGTTAAATCTGCTAGAAGTTTATTTCTTTGTTCACAATTTTCCTAATAGGGAAATATCACCTTTGCACTCCTTAAGGCTCTCCCCCATGTCAAACATTGGTGGGAAAATTACTGGGAGAAAATTTCCGTAGAGGAGTCTGGAATATATGGGGTCAAGCCCACTTGTGATTTTTTTGTGGATGCGGTCAAGGAACAATATTACCATGTTGGTAACTATGACGACCAGTACATGAGATGGACCACGCTGCATCAAGAGAGGGGCCAAGCAGTTCCATAGTTCACCAATACCTTCCATACCTTTCACACCAAGCTGGGTATCAAAGATTATGAGCAACATTTGGTTCTGAAATACCCTGGGTCTATACACAGGTACACCCAAACTGAAATGGAGTTTTTGGACATATCATCGTTGGGAGTTTTCTATCGATATGTTATCAAAATTGAGCAGAAATTTAGGCACAAAAACAAACGGGAGTTCGAGTCTTCAAATATGCAACAACCAAAGTATGATAAATATGACCCTAACAAACAGCCTCCTGAAAATCAGTCTAAGCCATAGGAAAAGAAGGGTCACGGAAAGACGAAGAAGGACACTGTAAAGTGGTGCGATTTCCACAAAATTCCTTGGCACAACACCGATGAATGTCGCTCAAAACATTCCTTTGTGGCCGAGATCAAAGAAAAAGATCTAAACCCTAATTTAGAATCCAATTCAAAAAATAATGGGAGAAGATAGATCATCGACCCAGACCCCACAGCTACTTTCATGACTGTAACAATTCAACCAGAAGAACCAACAGATCATGAATAGGGGGAGTGCCTCTTCCATTCACATATGTGGGTGAAGGGGACCCCGTTGCATTTCATTTTTGATAGTGAAAGCCAAAAAAAACTCATCTTAGCAGAGGTCGTCAAACAGTTGGGATTGTCGACAACACCACACCCACAACCATACAACATTGGGTGGCTTCACCAAGAACGAGATCTTTTTGTTAACCAACCATGTTGATTGTCATACGACATCCATCCCTTAAAGAATGAGGCATTATGTGATGCTTCCCCGCTGGATTTCTATGATGTTCTTTTGGGCCAGCCATATATGTGGAAGCGCCATGTTATTTATGAGTCTCAACCTTGTAGTTTCATTGTTACCCTTGGGGGTCATCTCTACATGATACCAAAGTTAGTTACAACTATTGTCCCTCTTAAATAGTGCCGCAAGGTAGTATATCATACTACAAAATTCATCTTCTTCACAATCTATTCAAAATGTGAACAGAACAACACTGCAACCACTGCAGCCTCATTCCAAGAACCTTCTATCCAGTAGAAGCAGGTCAACAAGATTGAAGAAAAGTAAAAATATTCCTTCTACACACAATCATCTCATGTAGCCAGACTGGTTACAAAGGTCCAACCCTTCCAACATCAGGTTCTCAATCTCCTTCTACAAGCCAAGCAACACAACTTCTCCAACAAGGCAAGCAAATCACCAAGGTTTAGATTCAACAAACGTTTCCCCCTCTCCCCTGGGAACTCAACGCAATGGAGACCATTTCTTCCTAAGGAGGGTGGATTGATCCAAGTGGATATCGATGGCCACCGACCTATTCCAACTGACTCAAAACAGTCTTCTGGAAATTTACTATTTTTAGCAGTTTTTCAGTTCCTAAAATTCTTGGGCCATTTTGAGGGCCTAAACGAATTTTTTTCATGATCGAGCACCTCAATGATAGACAAAGAATCTCATTGAGCCCCCAAAATGAATCCCCTCATAAATACATTTCCAACAAGCTATCGTGCGCCCCAAATGAAGATCGTATGCCAAAGTTATGCCCCCGGGAAGTTGATACACTAAACTACCCAAAATGGAGTCCACAAAACTGTTGGCTTTTCATCTTCCGGGGTTAGGGTTTTGTATTTGATTTATGTTAAAAATTACTTTGGAGACTCATTGTAATAGTCATCTTCTTGCGAATGTGAGTAGTCATCACATCTCTTCTCAGAGATAAGTTACTACCATTCTAGCGAGTCTTTCACTCTGTATTTCTATAGTTTTGTACATTTCGTTCATTAATAGAAATTGTCCATTACTGTATCTCTTTATTTATGGTTATATCTCTGGTAAATCTATTTTATATTATTGGATATATGATATATCTATGTAGATTCATTTATTATATCTCCGCTCTCATTTCATGCCGAAAATAATCTGGATCAAATTTATACCATTTAGATTCTTTTAGAATATGTTAAATTACTTGAATAAAAGTAAAAAATTACTAGAGTGGGAGGAAAATAAGAGAAATCAAGCATACCTAGCGTGACTTGGACACAGTGGAAATATCTTGTCTTTTATTTCTACTTTGCTTCTCATCTCTATTTTCTCAATGAAGGGAAAAACTCTAAGCACGATCTGTGCAAATGGACACAAATCGTGCATCTGGTCCCTTAAAAAATGGCACGACAAAGGAATGCACAAACATTCTTGGGAACGTGCATGCGTTCTCAGTAACACACACGTGTTCTTAAGAATGCGCATTTGTTCCTTTCAACATGCTTATGTGGCACACTAAGTGGAGGTTTGGGATTTTCCAAAACTATAGCATGAAAAATGTGTGTGTTTTCCTACGAGTGTGCATTCCTACTAACCCCTTTGCCACTTTTTTGTCCACCAACTTCATGCACTTACTTGGAAGCTATTGAAGCCAATACGAAAAATGAAATGGATGACAAGAAAAGGAAAGAAACTAAGTCTTATGAAAATAAGATGATTTGATAAGATAAGAAAAGAAGCTTAAGCACTAGAAGAGGTCAAAGCTAAAGAAGTCGTACTAAAATATAAAGCTAAAGAAGGTGAAGTTTCCAAGAGAAAAACAGAGGAGGATAAATTTGACTTGGTCAAAAAATAAAGGGAGGAACAAGAACCTACAGATATAGTTGTATATATGAAGTTAAAATAGCTCAAGAAAAGGTAGTTGTCGAAGAGGTTGTTAATAAAAAAACAAAAGAAGATGAGAAGGAAAATAAATTAGCAAGAAAGAAAAATCAAGAAAATAAACCTAAAATTTAGGATCATTCTAAAATTCCGTAATATGAAGTGTCTAACACTATTGATTGGTTGGATCAAACCATGGAGGATTTAGTTCTTTCTAAATAGATTACAAGAATTATTAAGGGAGATAAAGGAAAATATGTGATTGATGAAGAACTAATTATACCAAGAAAGTTAGAGAATTTAATAACATGGGGAGACAGAATTGTACCCCATGTATTTGTTGATCTCAAGTTGTTGGAATACAACATAAGAAAAATTAGGATTGTCAAGTAAACTCAAAGAAAAAGAATGATTGATTTGAACAACGCATTGTTTTTCACAATATAAGTAGGTGTGTTGGATACAAAGAGAATTAGATTGGTAGCTTTGGATTCATCCAATTTGGAAATGGCACATGCTACTCTAGACAAAGCTCAAGTTGAAGAGAGGGACATGAAGTAATATGAAGATAGAATATAGGGTTGTGTTCCTTGAAAATCAAGTATATTATTACAAATAAATTCTAGGAATGGTTATAGAGGTCAATGATTATGCTCATGAAGCATATAAAGAAAGTGCAAAAGCTAAAAATAATTTCTACAAAAAGCTACACGAATTGAGTATCAAACTTTTATTATTACAAAGAGAAATTCAATCCTGGAAAATTACTTAGGAATTAACACACTTTCATATTGATGCTATAAGCGAGCTACAAAAAGTAACTAGACAAAATCCTCCTAACATTCCTATTTTAAATCAACTAGAAGTAATGGAGATTGAATAGGGTCTCATATACTTGAATGAAGTAGCTAAATAAATGGATACACAAGGAAGCTACAACAAAGTAAAGGTGATATTACAAGTATTTCACATGTAAAACAAAGTTACCAACTTAATGAGAATTGTGACCTCAAAACAATAACTCTAGCCCTTAAAACCTATATTTTTGCATAAAAAACATGAAAATCAACCCCCAAATCAAAAAGTGGTGTTACCGGTAGCACCATTTTTTGTAACCGGGTCAAAATTACAAATTTTTTCAAGCATGGGCTTAAAGGATCAAATGATTGCTCAAAAAAACTTTAAAATCAACCTCCAAATCAAAAAGTAGTGCTACCGGTAGCACCATTTTTTATAACCGGCTCAAAATTACAACTTTTTTCAAGCATGGACTTAAAAGATCAAATGGTTGCTCAAAAAAACTTTAAAATCAACCCCCAAATCAAAAAGTGGTGCTACCAGTAGCATCAGTTTTTATAACCTAGTCAAAATTGCAACTTTTTCCAAGCATGACATTAAAACATAAAATAGTTTATTAGAAAAACCTTAAAATCAACACCTAAATAAAAAGGTGAAGCTACCTAAAGCAAAATGTTTTTTTTTAAATTGTAGCTAACTACGACCTAATTGAAACTGTGGCCTTGACAATAGATCCCTACACAAATAAAAAACCAAAAATTAGATCCTAAATGATCACTTGAAGATTTATTTACTAACATTTGTTTACTTAAATTTATATTAAAAAATAAATGAAGAGAAAGGAGAAAATCTTCACAAATATAATTTTTTTTAATGAAAACAAAAATAGATTTGAAATAATATATTCAAAACCCAAATTTAAAAAACAAAACAAAAAAACTTAACAAAATGGT
>JASDQU010373494.1:71830-85431 GCA_032191745.1 Picea mariana
TCAGAAACCAAATATTTCCACATGATAGAACCACTGGGGGACTTACGTGGCTATCGATCCCACTCCTCAAAGGACATATTATGCAAATATTTTGATTTCATGACTTTTCCCCAAAAAGACGTGTTGTGGGTGAGCTGCCACAAGCTTCTACCTGCCAAGAATATGGAAAAACGGTATACACTTTTTACACCCCACCCCCTATCTTATTTATAAATGCTACTCGATGCCATTTGAAAAGGGGGATACCTCCAACTAGCCTCGATCCTCTACAGAGGAATTGAAATCTTTTTATTTTTATTTTTGTGAGAAAACCTTTGGGCACCATCAATATCGACGTCCAGTGCATAGGTATACTTTATAGAATGGATATGATCAAGTTTTACGACCCCCTCTTGATAGAAACATGTTAACCTAGAGGGAAATGTGTGATTCAACTTTTTTATACAACCACAACCAATCATTGTATTTACACCCATTTGGTTTCAAAAAGAAACCTAGGTATTTGAATCCCGAGTCCAACTCTTTTCACGGGAAGGGGAGAAGAGAGTCTAATTGACTTAGAGAATAATTTTATAGGATTAGATGGGATAAGACAAGTTTTCTCTTGGTTTATTACCATACCCATGGCTTCACAATATAAATCCAACACTCCTTTCAACGAAGATAAATCTCTCGATGTCCCTTGAGTGAAACATAGTCCATCATCCACGAGAAAGTGAGTGATCACCACTTGATCAGAGACCTTTACTCCCCTTAACTCGCCTTTAGATATGGATTCATGGATCAACCTACTCAGAGCATCCGCTACAATGAGAAAGAGGAAACCCTTGTCGAAGTTCCCTGGTAGCCTAGAAGAAACTAGATGGGGAGTCATTGATTAAAACTACAAAAGTTACAAACTCTACGCAGCCCATTATATAGTTTAGTGTGGGTTGGTTCCCTCCCATTTTAAGAATTACTAACCTCATAAAGGTTCAATTAACATGATTGTGGGATTTAGAAAGATCCAACTTGAGGATAGTCGCTCACTGTTTTGAGTCGAGTGAAGAGCCTCTTGCTCTATCGACACACATCATGAATTTCCCTTTTTTTTATAGGAAGTCGAATTGTTATTCTGTAATGACTTCACTCAATATTGGATTTAGTCAGAGAGATATGTTCTTTTCCACTAACTTGTATATCACATTGGGACACACAATGAAGCGAAAGTCATCGAATGTTACTATGTCTTGTTTTTTGGGTATAAGAGTAAGAAATGTCAAATTCAATGAGCCCAACATATTCCCCGACATCTGAGATTCTCTCGTAACCTAAATAACAAAACTTGTTTCACCATATCATAGAATTCAATGAAGAATTCAACGGTGAGGCCATTCATCCGATGACTCTTACCTTTTTGCATAGAGTTGAGAGTCGCTAAAACTTTTTCCATAATCACATTTGGGATTTTAGAAATAACATCGAGGATTTCCTAGAGCAGGCTCCCACTTTTTTTTTTATGAAAATAGAGATTTAAAATGGTGTACACATTCCTCAAGATTTTCTTTGAACGAATGAACCTAAACACCATTCAATGATTTTATTCCCCAAATCGAGTTCAAATTTTTTCAGTGATTGGTGAACTAGTGGAAAAATTTGGTGTTAATATCCCTCTCTGTTATCCATATGGCCCGGCTCTTAAGGCGCCAAACAACCTCTTGCTTTTCCAATATAGAGCTCCTACAAGCTTCAAAAGAGTAGATATGAATTAATTTAGAAGTTGAGAGGGATCCCGAAGACATATCTGAATACAGACTGTCAATCTTCACCTTTGTCTCTTTCAACAATGAATGGGTCTTATCCTTAATGAAGGATTTTCTCCACTTCTTAGCCACAACTTTAATACATGCAATGTTGTCCACAATCTATCTCATATAGGAGCTTGAAGATCTGGTGGACAAGTGATCCACATCTCTTCGAAAAATTTATGAAAGTCTTCCTCTTGAAACCAAGTGTGCTTCATCTTGGAAGAGGAGGTCGGCTTCTCCCTTCTAGATTCTAGCTGAAAAAGAACTAGAAGATGGTCTAAGAGACCTTCGTATAAAACCCATGACTTCATACAAAAATAGCTAGTCGTGAAAGCCTCTGACACCAAGAAGTGGTCAAGCCTCTTTGAGATTGTTGTTGCATTGATTGGGAAGTTTCACCACGTCAGGACCAACTTTATTGGTTCCACATCCACTAACTTGTGTCTTTCAAAAAATGATGTGAAGAAACTTCTTTGAGAGTCTGGCCTTGCATTCATGCCTGTAATTTGATGGGCTACAACCCATACTTGGTCCCGCAACCCGTATTTGACATGGCATTATAAAAATTACAAATCATTAATGACTTGCACTAAAACTATCCACCTGTCAATTGACGTGTAACCGCCTCGAGTACTCGTTAAAAACTCTAATGGGTATGTCACATGTGCAATATAGCCTATAGGTATTAGGGTTACCTGCATATAATATAGGGCTAAGATTAGGGCCCGAGACCTGGAGGATGGAGGTTGGCTTATGTGTAGCTTGCAGGGAAGTAGTTGTATAGGAGTAAAAGCCATAAATGAATCCATGTTGTTGCACTGCTGCATCACTAGAAGATAGGTAAATTAATAAATTTCAGATCGTGTTGAATCCCGAGGGTTGATGGACAACGCCATAATCATGTTCATTGTTCACTGTTCACTATTATCTATAGCTTGCTCTTATTTGGTGGTGGTTGAGGGAGATAACGTCGATTCAGACCAATGCTTTCTCTATCTGCAACCTGCTCGTATCCGATGGTGGCTGAGGGAGATAACATTGATTCAGAACGATGCTTGCTCTCTGCTGCTGAGGGAGATGTGATTCAGACCGATGCTTGCTCTCTACTGTTGGGAGAGATATCAATGTTTTCTCTGTGTTGCTTGTATCCAATGGAAGTCGCTAAGGTTTATGTGGATTTGAGGGGTGTTGTCGTGCCGAGATGAACACTTTTGGGTGCAGCAGATCTCATGATAAATCGTTGGCGAGTGTGGTTGGCTCGCTCCATCACTGCAATAGAACAAGTTTTTTTCCATGACCAAATCTTCTGATCTTCCTTCTTATCTTATCTCTCTATGGCATTTATGGGATTGTGTGGGGAGCATGTCTCTCTTAGGCATGGAATGTATTGGTAGGTCTAATATATATTTTCAGATACAAATAAGTTGTAAGTGAGCATCATTCTCTGCTCAGCCTGGGTTTCCTCCATCAAATGTGAAGCTCAATCGGTAAGCAACAATTATCAGTAACAACTCCCTCATGCAGAACACATACTTCATTTGTTTCTCTTGTCTATGTGCTTCCTTCCTAGTTCTGTGCTCCTAGGTATCAAGTGGTAGAGGTACTCATATCATGCGTGATCTTTGGTCTCCATGCTTAATGCTCCTTATATCCATGCTTAGTGTTTATTGGTCTATACACTTAGTGCTCCCTAGTCTCCATGCTCCTTGTATCCACGTTTAATGCTCCTTGGCCCTATTGTTCTTGCCCAACCTTGATGATACTCTTCATCAATTAGAACCCACTGCATAGACCTATCTTCCTTTCATTTAATGCATAGCATTAGCCACACCCCGAAGTTGGGACGCATGCCATGCATCCACAAGACTTTAACACTGATTGTATATACAATTTGTCAAACAAATACCCGACTTTCTTAATACTTTGGCCAAACACTTGCCAAACGAATGTAATGAGCAAATGTTTACCCATTTGGTTAAAGTCCAGAAAGGAAACCGTAGGATTCCACTGCAACTTGCAAGTAAGCCTTTGCCTCCATGGGATTGTCAATGGCTATCTCAACAACATCTTTCCCTCTGACCAGAATCCGTTCAAGAACTTCTGGATTTGTTTCGAAACTCACCACTTCAAACCCTCGTCTAGCATTAGCCAACGGGTTGTCTATTCAAAGGATTCCTTTCTCATTTGGAAACAACAAGAAAGGCGAGGACCTGACACTTATAAATAAAATGGCATGCATGAAAAACAAACGCCTGTCATCAAATTTGCACTTGACAGGCAAGGTAAATTTGAAATTCCAAGCCTGCTTGCATTTATCTCCCAAACCTTTGTTGAAGTCAACTTGAGATTTAAATCTCCCCCAATGATTATGCTTGGGTCTTCCAGAGCATTTGAGGCAGCTAAAATTTCCTAGTAGGGGACGTGGTCTACTATGACCCATATATGTTCATCACAATTAGACACAAACCTGATTTTTTTTCTTCCAAATGGATAGAGATGGAAAAGGTTAGAGTGGACTCTGAGTGAGCTTTAAAATCTGGGCACCACCTGGTAAGCAGACCGTCTGACTACCCATCTGCATCCAATGAACAAAACAACCAATTGTTCAGCCAAGGTTAAAAAATGGCATTGATGACAGAAAGAGCACATCTGGATATGCATATCATCTTGGAACTGGATTTGTAGCATGGGCATCAAAGAAGCAACCAATAGTGACAATCTCATCAGCAGAAGCAGAGTATGTAGCAGGTACATCAACAACATGTCAAGCACTTTGGATGCGAAGAATTTTGAAGGACCTAATGCACAATCAAGAATAGTCTACTACAATCTATTGTGACAAGTCCACCATTGCACTATCAAAGAATCATGTTTTTCACAAGAGAACAAAGCATATTGACACGAGATATCACTTCATTCAAGAACTTGTCAACAATGGAGAACTCATCCTACAACATTGCAGATCAAAGGAGCAACTTGCAGACATTTTTACAAAGGCTTTAGCACAAGACCAATTTGAGTATTTGAGAAAAGCATTGGACATTATAAATATTGATGTAAGATGTAATTAGTAGTAGAAATTAGGGGGGAGTGTTGGAGGTATTAATTTCTACCAACCAACAACCACCTACTTCTTCGACAGTCTTCTACACCTACATCCACCAACGCTTCCAGATATTTCCGTTGCGAGAACTCTCTGGATTCTCCAGTCTTCCAAAGTCTCTATAAATACGAGGCAAGAGGCAAATGTAATCGTGTTGATCATTGAGCAATACAATTTGTGTTTGTTCTTTACTGTGTGTTATTTTGCTTCTGCCCCCTTCACTACCATTGTTTCATAAATTAAGATGATATATGGTTTGCATTATAGGAAAGGACTATGATGAGGAAACCCTTTTGAGGGCTTTCCTTGCTCCAAGGGCCTGATTATCCTACACAACCTTCTATTGTGCCTTGGATAGGTGATACTTCATGCCTACAGGGTTGGATTGGCAGGGGGTGTTCGAGTGCAATGTCTCCGGGCGACGAATTTTTATCTTTGAGACTAACACGGGACCTCAACGCATAGCCTTTACTGTCAGATAAGCTTTCGTCTACGGGCTTCAGAGGGTGTACAGGCTCCGACCCTTCTACCTCCGCTAACTTTTCCCGAATTTTACGGGGCTCCAGGGGGCTAGGATGCCAAGACAGGGAAATAGTCACTAACGAGCTTCTCTTTCTAGGGGAGATTGTCGGGGATGAGACCGGAGGAACGTGAGGAGAAACATCCTTTGTTTCGTCTGACAGGATGGGAGAAGAAAGAGAATTAACAGGCTCCAAAGGACAGATAGAAATCTTACCGGGAGTTGTTACAAAAGTGGCGAGAGCTTCCTTTGAAATGTCCTTCAGAGCTTCGAGAGTCATCCTGGCGGAGTCCACTTACGATTATGAAGGAGCTGTGCATTGTCTTTTGCGTGCTGATCCCCATCAATGCCTTAGATTTCGGAACTGGAGCATTGGGGAGAGGAAAACACATTAAGAGAAGCATTAACTTTAGTCTGGATGGCAGTCGTTTCATTCGCTACGGAGGGAGTGAAATGGGTCCTCTCGCGCGTGAGAGCTGGAATGAGGCTCGTCGCCTGCATACTTACCACGTCCACGTGATCACCATTCGGTTCACACTGTGGCGTCCTTCCTTCCATCGATCCACGTGGCTCCATCGACGGCGTAGGATCTACCGATGGTCAAGCCCATCTTTCCTCTTGGCTGGCGATGAACTTGAGGTCGGAGACAAAAACATCGCCCGAAGTAGCCAGCTGCCATAGTCCAAAACGTCTAGTTCCGGGGGTTCGTTAAACGTTTTATCTTTTTAGTTTTTTTTCTTTTTTTTTTTTCAGAATTTGCGATGTAAATTTAGACAAAATTGTTATTTTTGTTGTTTAAATTGCATTTCTAAACGTATAAATAGATTCAGCGTGCTGAAAAACTTTGGAACATTAAAATTATACAAACTTAATCACTAAAATCTGCAGATCCAACCATTCATCACAGAATTTTGGACAAAATCAATTAAAAAAATTACTTGAAAACAACCCAAAAATAAAACATTTAAACTACAAATGTGCACAACTAATTTGTCCAAAAAAAGACCAACTCTTCACTCGGGAAAAAAATTCAAGCCCGTAGCTTTAAGCGGAAAACCATATCTTCAAAACCTCAGAAAGCCTCTCATCTCTCATTCATATATATATAACAAATTAATGAACATTTTGTTATTTTCTAAATGAAAAATAGTCCTCCTTTTAACTTCTTGCCACATCCTTAAAAAGTTCCAAAGTGATCAAAGATATATCAATGATCAAAAATAGATTTCGATTTTGTAGTATCGAGCTTAGAGCTAGAAAGGGATAACATGAATTTCTAAGTTACTAAATTATGTTTTTTTAAGCATTCATTCTAAGAAAATGATCCAAATCCAATATGCCCCAAATGACTAGCTCTCCTCCCTTTTAAAGACCCCTTACTTGACCTCCTCCAAGTTTCTAGAAATGCATTTTATTTTATTTAAGTGACTTTATAATATTATTTTGATTAAGTTACTTAAAAATTAAATAGTAATTAATTAAATATTAGTTGTTAAATTAAACTTTAGACAATATAATAAATAATTAATTAAATATTTAAATTTTTTTAAGTTTGTCAAAAATGGGACACTACAAATTTTCTCGTCTCAAGATTGTTTGTCCTCAAACAATGATATCATACTCTGATGCTCCAACGACTGAATCTATCTAAAAATGATACCAAGGTCCCAAACCATCCTAGAGAAGGTGGAGTATCCTCTGCTCATAGCAAGAATCTGTGAGGTGATGTCACAAGATCCTGCTTGACTGTCCTTGATCATCCAAGCAATCAGAAGTTTCATGAACTCTATCAACTCCTCAGAAGACCACTCTTCCCAACAACCAAACCTAGGCAAACTAGCAATCCCATTGGTGTCGACTGTCAAGCTGTTAACAACTGCAATCCCAGAGTCCCATACCAATCTCAAAGAGATGCCATGATGTTGACACTGCACCATTTTGATCATAATTGTCTGATCATCATACTCAGATTGCATCTCAACGTCCGTCAATCCATGGTTGTCCTCAATCCTAATGATGAAATCAAGCACTCTATCAGGAGTTCTCCCTGGAGGAAACGTCCCAAAGCTCCATTGTATACCACTATGTATCAGCGAGGGCTCTTGTATACTGCTACACACCATCGTGTCCTCCTGTATCATTTATGCGCTTCTGGACCCAACACTCTACTAATGATGACTGAACATGTATCCCAAAGTGTGTCATTGTATGTCATATATCTGTCCACCCAATCCAAGTGGGGGTATATCTCCTCACGGCCTAGTCCACAAGGGATGTGCTCAACCATATCTTCCATTACTAAACCTTGAGCCTCTAAGGTGCTTTCCAAAGGAAAGAGCTCATGATCCTCGCAATGCCAATCAAGAGTGCAAACCAAACTATCACTCTCCTCAAGTACCTGCAACTCTGACTGCTCCTCGTCTTAACTCATCATAAGAGTCTCCCCTCTCACATCATGCGTGACACATACGCCCTCCAGTGTCACTGCTGCCCAAGATGATAAAGTCCCTACTATAAGGGGTGAAGATCGTTCCATGCTCAGATGATAATGTAGCTCCTCAACCTCTCGGTCCTTGTCCTCAACAAACTTGAGAGCAAGGTCCATGTCCATAAACAAATGTAAGTAATCTAACTTCAGCTATTCTAATGCCTTAATGATGATACAAAATTGGGCAATAATGACTCCACCTGCCATCCCATTATGTCGCTCCTCCATCTGGGCCCTCCACACAAGCTCCTCAATAAACCTATGGGCTCCATCGATCCTGGTCAACACCCGTGTAACCTGATCCTCGGTCACCAGCAGACGATCCTCCAAATCGTGTAGTGCTAAAGGCCTCTGCCCTACCGCATCCAATTGGACTGAGTTGTCATCTGTAAGAGTGATCCCCTCTTCCTCCTCGTAGGAATCATAAGCAGTCACTGGAAATGACTCTTCATCATACATGGATGCTAGCTTGACTCCATCCTCACCAACCATCCCAATACATGTGCCATCCTAACCATCACCGGTGCCAATGTCCTGGGCTCCATCGACTAATGCCAATGGTGCAATGGATGTTGTTGTGTCATCCCAAACCTCATCACAAGATGAGGATGCTACCTCCTCATGATCCAGAGTGTTATCCTCCTGTACACCACATGTGCTAATGTCGCTACCCTCATGGGAAAACTCCAATAATGTACCCAAAGATGTTGCTCTGTCACCCTCATCGCACACCAACTCACCATATATGCATGAGTGCTCAACCCAAGAATCACCCTGAGATCCTATCATTCCACAGCCATGCGGAGATTTATCCTTTTCCATGACCACTCCGGAATTTTTTTTCACTCCCTTCCTCATAGCTACTAATTTCTCTTGTATCCGCTCATACCGTCCTATCCAATCCTTGTGATATCTTTGTATGTCGTCCACTAAATGGGGTTTATTCCACTCGAAGTGTGTGAGGATGCAAAAATCTATGAATGATAAGGCTACCCGTACCTCCTTATTAAGGGCCATATACCTTATCAAACAATTTACAAGCTCCCTTTTGTTATCCATCGACCTTGTTTTGATTTGGACTGAAGGGATCTCCTTTTCACCACGGACTGAACCAAAATCTGAAGTCAAAGCTACCCTCAAACCACATAGCTATAACATAATCGCTTATGGCAGCTCCTGGATCCTCATATGGCAACAAACTGGTATCTCCTCTTATAATAAATGTCCCTTTACAACTAGATTTCAGAGCTGTAGTTACACCCACATATATAATCCAGAATAATATCGTAAAATGGCAGAATTAATGCTCTATGGAAGACAACCCAATACTCCAACCAATGATTTCTAGCACTGTCCCAGCTTCAACCAAAGTTTCTATGTGGTTTCTGATGTGTCTAGGATGATATGTTTCAACCTCTTTAGAACTCCCTGACAAGTGGAGTTACAGTCAACTACAGTAGTGGAGCCAAAATCTGAGATTCTTGAATTCTGAAACAACAGTTGGCATTTGCTAAAAATGGAGCATGGAACTACTTCACCACAATGTCACAACCACAACAATCTCGAATCCCCCCTTCTTTTGCAACCTTTAAAATGATATACCTTGCCTAGATAGTAGATTCTCCAACAACAATATCTGGCCCACGTATCGGCTTGGTCTTTACTCCCAAAGGGTCGCACCCAGCAATAGAGGCAATCGTTCAACCCACAACAAATTGTCATGCCCCTCAACAATGGAACCTGTAATGGCTTCTAGTGATAAGAAATTTTCAACAATTTCTCTTTTCAGGCCAACAACCCAAATGGCAGCCCCAACCGATGCTAAATCTGCCAACTATCATCGATTTTCACTAATATTTTGGCTAATTTTCTTCAAGTTTTCATTAGATAACTTGTTCAAAATTTTTACCAAACAGTCCCTCTTTTTGCTGGCACTGTCTTGCTATTAAATAACAATCTGGGTTATGCAATCTGTAAGTGTTCTTCAAGATCCCAACTCTCCAAGGAATAATTCAACAAATATTTATCAACAATAGTGTCTCTGGAATAGAGCAGCATGTAGGTGAACCAAATATTGCAGTAGCGCTACCACAGATAGAGATGGTGTAAGGAGGAGACCCCATGACCTCCACACAGCAAAAACAATTCTCAGAAATGAGCAACTCTGTCCATAACAGAAGCACAACATGTAAAAGCTTGGATACTCTCCCAGCCAAGGAATGAGAGACTCATAACAAGGGAGAATAGAATCATACTCAGCCTCTGTGATTAAAACTCGTCCATCAAGCAATTACACACTTCTCCCAACCTCCAACTCGACCTCTCTGCAAGAATTCGTGCCTAGAAAATTCGTCCCACCTTGGCAGCAGTCGCCCTACTCATAACTTGGCCCTCCAGTGGGTAACTCACCCTCCTCTTGAGTAATCGACCTCTGTCTCGTTCAGATGTGCACCCAACATAGAAGAATAAGAACCAAAATGAGAGATTCAACCTGGTGAGATACCATACATTTCCGCAATAGGAAAACGTACAGAAATGACTGTGCTGAAGGAGCTCGATCCTCCTTAAATATACTCTAGCTCATATACAAACTCTCTGCAAGAGGGGAGTCCAATCCTCATAATTATAGTGCCCCTTTTATTGATGAAGGAATTCGATTAGCAGTCAGGGTGTTACCAATTCGTGCCAGTGAAAAATGAAATTCTCCCTCCAATTAATAGTTCAATCCCAACTTGCACCAGTAAGAAAGTATGCCCTGCCACCACGTGATTCGATTCCCCAATGTCAAATTGTGCCCTGAAGAAATTATGGCCCTTCCACTTATTAAAATTTTCCTTGCCAGGTATATTACTTTCACCCCTTTAAACTCGACCTCCCTAATCAACTCATCCCACATGAATGATGTGATTCGACCTCTCCTTGGTAAACTCGAATGTAAAGCCAGGAAACTCAATTTTTCCAAGAGAGATTCAACCAGTTCTATGTGTGAACTCGCCTTCTCTAGCAACAATAACTCGACCTCTATTTCTTTGTGGATTAATGCGCCCAGATTGAAGTCTGACTAGGCTCTAGCAAAAAAATAAGGAACCCACGAATCAACATGTTCATCCAGTCACCAATGTGATGCTCTCTCCACCAGAAATACTCTTGATATTGAGCCTCTTAAAGATGAACGACTCGCCTCTGTGCACACAGTAAGCAAAATCCCTAAATTGGAATTCGCCTTGACTGGGAAACCCACAAAACTCTTCTCACGAGTCTCACTGTAATTTGTCCAACGAATATCATTCGCTTTAACTATCCAAAATTGCACCAAACGTTGCCATATAGAAACCATGACATGAAAATATTTTCCCTTGTAATTATCAATTCGTTCGGTCAAATAAATAACTCGTTGCCGCTTGGAAAGCCTTCCAAACTCCCATTTGAACCCTCCTTGAGGAATATTTTCATTCTTTTGGTCTCATCAATCAGATGTAAGGCTTCCCTCATCCCCACATTTGTCCAAGAACATGCTCTAATACCACTGTAGTATCCTGCGTAGAGCTAGATAGGGATATCATGAATTTCTAGGTCATGAAATTAATTTGTTTTTTAGCATTCATTCCAGTGGAGACATTTCGTCAAACATATAATTGACCAAACTAGGTACACATGGAACAAAAGAGAATCATGGATTATTTTATTATGAAATGAAATATGAATACAATAACCCAATGGATGTTATGACAAATAGAAAACACACAATACAAACCAAAAACTCGGTATCATGTCATGGTCTCCTCAACAAATGAGATCAAACCCTCCAAGTGCCACAACCTTTCCCAACAAATCACCACAATCCAAATTGAAAAAAACACAAGATGAAGCACAAAGACCTTGTTTGGATATTCCTCCTTGTCTAACTAGGATGGATGGTTTCACCACCGAAGCCAAACTCTAATGAAAAGGGATTTCCAAAACCCTAACAAAAACCCTAACTCACCAAACACTCCATAAGAAAATAATCCAAATCCAATATACCCCAAATGACTAGCTTTCCTCCCTTTTAAAGACCCCGTGGATCTTTTTAGAAAGATCTCACTTTACCTCCAATGTCCAATATTTCAAAGTTGTGTCAACTTATTTTCCAATCAAAATTTTCAAATTCATACCTCCTCTTTATCTTCCAAAACTATCTCATATATTATAAAAACTAAAACTTTATTTTTTTTTTTAACATAAATTTTACTCATTCTAAGTTTAGAATATACTCCATGTAGATCTATATCGTATATCTACTTATACAAGGGTGTTGATATAAAGGATGGTACTCCATGTCAAATAGTTCAAATATGTATTTAAAGATATGTTCCATGTAGATCTATATTACATATCTATATTTATAAAGGGTTTTGATATAAAGGATGTGGCAAATAATTTAAATATTTATTCGAAAAAAGCTCATTCATTCTAATATATATTGTATGGAAAAAGTGATGTTCATGTGAACATACATTGGATGTAGTCTAAGCACTTTTTGGAGCTTTTCTGGGATTAACTTTTACTAAAATTTGCTTAAAATTTGTTGGAATTTTAGATTTCAGTAATTGAGTTTGTAAAATTAGAGTGTTTTATAGATTTTTTATAGTACTTAATCTATTTATGTATTCAAAAATGTAATTTAAACAACAAAAAATAGAAATTTAACGAAAATCTGTTTCCCACAATTCCTATAAAAAAGTTTAAAAAACCAAATATTTAAACAACACCTAAACACCAAATAAAGATCAAATTCCTAAATATAGATACCACCGTGCCTCTAACCACAATTATTTGTTGCGTTGGAATCCTTTTAAAGCAAGGCATGCAATTTTATAAATGAAATTCAATATGTCATCCACTTTAAAACCGGAAAACGTGAATTGACAATGCACCGACCCTACAAATTATTAGTCCCTGTCGTAGGCGTAGAGGGACTATAGCGATCGATAAATCATTGACCTGGTATTAGATTGTGCATTGACCAGAAATATTTCCATATTGTCTATTGTTGGAACAAGGGAAGTGAAGACATCAATTTTAATATAAATAAAAAGTATCATGTTTGTCAAGATTTGATTGGACAAAGGATTGGAGGTCTTATTGCAGCCTTCACTATTCTCAATGTTAAATATCTTGACCTGTCCAAATTATTTGGTAGTATATGGTCTTTTTGAATGATATATTTTATTATGCATTGGTCGATGGTGGATTAATGCTAGCATTAGTTCGAATGTCTCCCTTAGCATTTTTTGTTGGGTAGAATACATTCTCTACCATATTACTATATCTAATTTTTTCTTTATTGTTGCATGCTTCGAGAGAACAGGGTTGCCACACTGCATATTTTCTTAAATGATTGCACAGGCCTACGCCCTTCGACGGTCCTGACAGTCTTAACTGTTTACCTAACAACTCTAGCAGCGTTAAATGATTATTGTACAGATGGGTTGCAATACAGTTTCGTTCATGGTCAACATCGGTGCTCGAGTGTTCAATCCTTGTTTGGTGCTTCGTTCCATGGTTTTGGTTCTTGTTTGATTCAGCTTTGCAAAGTTGAGGTCCTGCAATTGTAGTTCGAGCTCTTCGTGGTTGCTCACTGGTTTGTTGTTTTCCAACTTTGCAAGTTGTTGGACCTGTTGTTGTGGTTTGCAGTTTTCGGGCCCGAGCTCTTGTCGTCCT
>JASDQU010373495.1:109111-119565 GCA_032191745.1 Picea mariana
AGGTTGTTTGGAACAGGTTGGTGCATGGTTGATGCACTTGTTTATGTTGACAGATTGATATCTGTTGAGGATTGTTGCCTCATCTTAGTTGGTACTGAGAATGTAAGATGAGTATTGCATATAGAGCTGGTTTCCTTGTAGAGTTGTACTCTATTTAGTTGTTGCTGAAAAACCCCTGGATTGAAGTCCATAATAAAAAGAAAAATTGTACATACATTGTGTGTTCTTTGTGTTTCTTGTGGAGATGATTTGTTGATGATATGTTGTTGATATGTATTCACATATAATTGATTATAAATTACAACAATGAGTAATGAGAAAATGTTTAATGTTAACTAAGGGGTTTTTGTGTAAGAGGGAAGTTTTGGGAAAAAGATCCCCACACTCATTCACCGCCCCCCTCTAAGTGTCTTAGGTGTGCCCAATAGTTTGGAAATCCTTGCTTTGGTTGCCTTTGAAGTGTCAGGCAACCTATCATCAAAATTTTCAAGTATGTTATATATAACCACACTTTTATTTAGATCTAAAGAAAAATAAAGCTGGTATTGAAATCAAAATATTGTAATTTACCTTGGTGTACCGGTTCTTTGTTCTCCTGATTTTTTCAAAATCTTATCTTTTGTATCATCAATGATCGCCTTCCACTCCCTCTCTGGAATTGAGGGAGGATGCTCATACCTAGGATTTCCTGCCAATCTTCATCTATAAACATCCCACGTATATTTTAAATATTCGCTCGCTGCAAAGGTGACCTCTTTTTTATTGAACGTGTCTACTCCAAAGAGGCCTTCAAGATAATCCATAATTTCCTTTTTGAGATTGGAATTCTGGAAATTCCACCTCATGCGTAAGGTTTCCCAAAAAATAAATAAGGCCTTGCTCTCTAGGTGCCTATAAAAATGGTCGTTTTCTACACACAAAAAGATATGATCATTAATTTAAAATTAATAATCTAGATGATTTGTGTATGAGAAGGACAACATTAAACGATTAAAATATGAATTAAAACTACCTGGGAGTCTTGATTGTTTTAATGGAAGTCCATTATTATTGAACAAAAATGTGCATGGAAGGGTCCCCGTGCTTGTCACACGTCTAGCTCCAGGAAATGCAATCATGTCAACCACATCACCATGAGCCTCATCTCTGCCACCATCTCTAGACTCTGATCGAGGTGTGAATGTCTGGCGGTGCGTGTCATGGATCCTATCTAAATTAGGTGTGGAATATGGAGAAGTAAATAATACTCTAGCAACTGTATGATCCCCCACATCAGGACTCTGTAGCATCTCTGTAGCACCACTACTACCAACACCGGGCTGAACAGGCTCCAAAAATCTCTTTATAAAAAATAAAGTATTTTTTTCGTGAGATAATGTAAAAGTTAAAGAACAAAGTTTCATAATTGAACATATGAGTACATTAAAAAAAAACACTTTAAATTATGGTTATTACCTTATATGTGTTAAGTTGTGACATAAGGATATTGATCTTTGCTAGGACATCGGGAGTTTGATCTCGACGATCTAAAAAGCTAGCAAGTTCCTTGTTCACTTTAATGATTTTTTTTTTTATTAAGACCATCGGATCAAGGGATGAATAAAACCCCTCCTCATCGACGAAATCATGATCAACATGGCCTGCGGCCTACATATAATTTCAACAAAAATAATGTTATTTCAATAAAATTGTATAAGCAAATAAGAAAATTCACGTAAAATGAAAGTGGAAATTGATAATCATTTACATGTTGTGCAGCTGGCCCTTTTCCAAGATCATCCTACCACATTATAATATAATTATAACCCCCAAATATTTAAAAAATTGTTAACGATAACAAAAAAACAATGTTAAAGATAATATTTACAACAATGTTAAAGATAATAAAAAAATATAATGCAATAAGTAGAGGTTTCTTAAAGAGGTGTTGCATAAGAACTTGCACACTATTAGTCAATGTTTCTATTCGATTCAAATGGAAATCCACTAATAACTCTTCCCCAGGAGCTATATTTTTTATTGCGCACAGGACTACCCGATTCTCTTCATGTCCCTCATATATGCAATTCGGTTGTTTGTTTGTTGTCCCGGGTCATGTGTTGTTTATAAACCCTGCGACATTGCCGAAATATTTAGGCCTTCCATCAATATAGATAGTCGCTCCCTTATTTTTATCCTTGTTTATTAGTTGTATATAATTTGCAGTGAGTGCATATCTCTACATAATTCGCATGTACTGGACTAGCCACATCCAATCGTTATAATTGTAACATGGTGCGACATAGTCCATCAATTCAGATACTGTATTGTATTTTACAATTATTCCGTCCATGGAAAATATCCCCAAGCCATGCAGGGAGGATGGTGCAATGCGATATGTCCTATTGTTGACAACAAAGTCAACATCTATAGTAGGTAGTTCCTTAGGTACCCATTGTTTCACCAGATGCTTATACATGAGTGGAACCTCTATGTCTCCTATTCTCTCATCATCATAAGAGCATGATCCTCCTCCGACAAGAAAAAATTTCATGCGTCTACAAAATTTTATTCTGACTTTTTCACCTCTGGTCCTTGTTTGCTTATCATATCTACTATTTGTCCTAAGCTTTCATCACTCGACAAAGAAATATTTGACAGGTACCTGCTTGGTTGTACCTTCAGTTGCATGTGCATGTGTTGTTAGTGAGTAGTCCATCATCATCATAGTTCCAATTTATGAACTTTTTTTTCTATATTCAAAGTTCTAAATAAAAATTTTATATCTTTAGTTTTGGATGCACAATTAGACTAAGGTGAAATTACCACTATTAGTGGACAACCACCTAATTTAATGTGATATCCCTCTTGATTTTGGACATATTAAGGACATATTAATGTGATAACACTAAGGACATGATAAGTTTATCATATGGATCTAAGAAAAAAATAGTAGTAAGGTCATTGTTTGTTGTATTTGTGCAAATTAGAATTATTATAAGAAATGTCCATTGAAGATGAGGGTCAATGCTACAGAGTAAGAAATCCAACCATCAGTTGGTGTGTTGCAAATATTGGGTTATTTAGTTGGCAATATGTCTAAGGCAAGCCAAGAGTAGAACTATAAAAATATTAGTTTTGTTCAATCCAAGTTGAAGAATAAGTTAATTATGACGATGGTTAACAATAGTGAAACCCACATTTTTATGTAGGAAGTAGTGGTTGTTAAACTCAATGTGCAGTTGAAATTGGTGCAGTTGACTTGCAACTGGGCATAAAAATAAATGAGACTCAGATTGAGGAACCATCATCTCTATTGGATTCCTGTCATAGGAGTTTAGCTAGAGCATGCCTCACTCCCGGTTCCAACCCCTCATAAGTTGGTTTTTTCATTGATTTCGATAACTAGTGCTTTGCTCAGTAAGAAGCAATGCAACATTTGGATTTAGGGGTCCAATTTACGAAACCATGCCTCAAGATTGGATGGAAAATCTGGTCTCCTATTTCATGGATAAACAAGCATGCAAAATCTCATGGAACTAAAATATGTTGCTTCGTTAGTCTTTCATGCCCTGAGCGGGAATTGGCTAAGAGTCCCCGAAATGGTTTGGGATGCGACTTGCAACTGGGCATTAAACGAATACCGAGACTTGGATTGAGGAATTGTTGTCTTTGTTGGATTCCTGGCATAGGATTTTAGCTTGAGCACACCTCACTCCCGGTTCCAACCCCTCGAAAGTTGTGTTTTTCATCGATTTCGATAACTAGTACTTTTCTTAGTAAGAAGCAATGCAACATTTAGATTTAGAGATCCAATTTACGAAAACATGCCTCGTGAGTGGATGGACACTGTGGTCACCCAGTCCATGGCTAAAAAATAATGAAACATCTCATGGAACTCAAAAATGTTGCTCTGTTAGCCTTTTATGCCCTGTGTGGGAATTGTCCAAGAGACTTCCCTGAAATTGTTTGGAATGCGACTTGCAACTGGGCATAAAATGAAAGACGAGACTCGGATTGAGGAACCGTTGTCTCTGTTGGATTCCTGGCATAGTATTTTAGCTAGAGCACCCCTCACTCCTGATTCCAACTCCTCAGAAGTTATTTTTTTCATCGATTTCGATAACTAGTGCTTTGCTCAGTAAGAAACAATGCAACATTTGGATTTAGGGGTCCAATTTATGAAACTATGTCTTGGGAGAGGATCAATATTTTGGTCACCTAGTCCATGCCTAAAAAATCTTACAACATCTCACAGAACTCAAAAATGTTGCTCCGTTAGTCTTTTATGTCTTGAGAGGGAATTGGCCAAGAGTCCCCGAAATGGTTTGGGATGCGACTTGCAATTGGGCATAAAATGAATAACAAGACTCAGATTGAGGAACTGTTGTCTCTGTTAGATTTCTGGCACAGGATTTTATCTATAGAACCCCTCACTCCCAGTTCCAACCCCTTGAAAGTTGTTTTTTTCATCGATTTCGATAACTAGTGCTTTGCTCAGTAAGAGGCAATGCACCATTTGGATTTAGGGGTCCAATTTATGAAACCATGCCTCGGGAGTGGATGGACACTGTGGTCACCTAGTCCATGGATAAGCAAGCATGCAACATATCATGGAACTAAAAAATGCTACTCCGTTAGCCTTTTATTCCCCGAGGAGGAATTGCCAAGAGTCCTCGAAATGGTTTGGGATGCGACTTGCAACTGGGCATAAAATGAAAAGAAAGACTCAGATTGAGGAACTGTCAACTTAGATGGATTGCTGGGATAAGATTTCAGCTCGACCACCCCTCACTCCCGGGTTCCATGCCTCGGAAGTTACTTTACTCATTGATTTTGAGAACTACTATTTTTCTCAGTTTGAAGCAATGCAACATTTGGATTAAGGGACCAATTTACGAAACCATGCCTCGGGAGAGGATGGATAATTTGGTCACCTATATCATGCCTAAAAAATATTACAACATCTCACGTAACTCAAAAATGTTTCTTCATTAGTCTTTTATTCCCTAAGAGGGAATTGGCCAAGAGTCCCTGAAATGGCTTGGCATGCGACTTGCAACTGGGCATAAAACGAAAACCGAGACTTGTATTGAGGAACTGCTGTCTCTATTCGATTCCTGGCATATTTTTTTATCTAGAGATCCCATCACTCCCAGTTCCAACCCCTCGAAAGTTGTTTTTTTCATCGATTTCGATAACTAGTGATTTGCTCAGTAAGAAGAAATGCAACAATTGGATTTAGGGGTCCAATTTACGAAACCATGCCTTGGGAGCAGATGGACATTGTGGTCACCTAGTCCATGGCTAAAAAATCATGCAACATCTCATGTAACTCAAAAATGATGCTCCGTTAGGCTTTTATGCCTCAAGGAGGAATTGCCAAGAGTCCCCGAAATGGTTTGGGATGCGACTTGCAACTGGGCATAAAATGAATATTGAGACTTGGATTGAGGAACCATCATCTCTATTGGATTCTTGGCATATGATTTTAGCTAGAGCATGCCTCACTCCCTGTTCCAACCCCTCACAAGTTGTTTTTTTCATCGATTTCGATAACTAGTGCTTTTCTCAGTAAGAAGCAATGCAACATTTGGATTTAGGGGTCCAATTTACGAAACCATGCCTCAGGATCAGATGGACAATGTGGTCACCTATTCCATGGCTAAAAAATCATGCAACATCTCATGGAACTCAAAAATGTTGCTTCGTTAGTCTTTTATGCCCTGAGCGAGAATTGGCTAAGAGTCCTCGAAATGGTTTGGGATGCGACTTGCAACTAGGAATAAAACAAATACTGAGACTCGGATTGAGGAACCATCATCTCTGTTGGATTCCTGGCATAGGATTTTAGATAGAGCACACCTCACTCCTGGTTCCAACCCCTCGAAAGTTGTTTTTTACATTGATTTCGATAACTAGTACTTTGCACAGTAAGAAGCAATGCAACATTTGGATTTAGGGGTCCAATTTATGAAAATATGCCTTGCGAGAAGATGGACACTGTGGTCACCTAGTCCATCTCTAAACAAGAATGAAAAATCTCATGGAACTTAAAAATGTTGCTCCGTTAGCCTTTTATGCCCTGAGCAAGAATTGTCCAAGAGACTTCCCTGAAATGGTTTGGCATGCGACTTGCAACTGGGCATAGAAAAAAAAGGCGAGACTCAGATTGAGGAACCGTTGTCTCTGTTGGATTCCTGGCATATTAGTTTAGCTAGAGCACCCCTCACTCCCGATTCAAACCCCTCAGAAGTTGTTTTTTTCATCGATTTCGATAACTAGTGCTTTTATCAGTAAGAAGCAATGAAACATTTGGATTTAGGGGTCCAATTTATGAAACCATGCCTCGGGAGAGGATCAATATTTTGGCCACCTAGTCCATGCCTAAACAAGCTTACAAAATATCACGGAACTCAAAAATGTTTCTCCGTTAGTCTTTTATGCCCTGAGCAGGAATTGGCCAAGAGTCCCTGAAATGGTTTGGGATGGGACTTACAACTAGGCATAAAATGAATAACGAGACTCGGATTGAGGAACTATCATCTCTGTTGGATTCCTGGCACAAGATTTTATCTAGAGAACCCCTCACTCCCGGTTCCAACCCCTCGAAAGTTTTTTTTTTCATCGATTTCGATAACTAGTGCTTTTCTCAGTAAGAAGCAATGAAACATTTGGATTTAGGGGTCCAATTTACGAAACCATGCCTCGAGAGAGGATGGACACTGTGGTCACCTGGTCCATGGCTAAACAATCATGCAACATATCATGGAACTGAAAAATGTTGCTCTGTTATCCTTTTATACCCCGAGGAGGAATTGCCAAGAGTCCCCAAAATGGTTTGGGATGTGACTTGCAACTGGGCATAAAATGAAAAACGAGACTCGGATTGAGGAACTGTCGACTTCGATGGATTGCTGGGATAATATTTCAGCTATACCACCACTCACTCATGGTTTCCATGCCTCGGAAGTTGCTTTACTCATTGATTTTGAGAACTAGTGTTTTTCTTAGTTTGAAGCAATGCATCATTTGGATTAAGGGGCCAATTTACGAAACCATGCCTCGAGAGAGGATGGATAATTTGGTCACCTATTCCATGCCTAAAAAATATTGCATCATCTCACAGAACTCAAAAATGTTGCTCCATTAGTCTTTTATGCCCTGAGCGGGAATTGGCCAAGAGTCTCCGAAATGGCTTGGCATGCAACTTGCAACTGGGCATAAAATAAAAACTGAGACTCGGATTGAGGAACCATCATCTCTGTTGGATTTCTGGCATATAATTTTAGCTATAGAACTCCTCACTCCCGGTTCCAACCCCTCGAAAGTTGCTTTAATCATTGATTTCAAGAACGAGTGTTTTGCTCAGTTTGAAGCAATGCATCATTTGGATTAAGGGGCCAATTTACGAAACCATGCCTCGAGAGAGGATTGATAATTTGGTCACCTATTCCATGCCTAAAAAATCTTACAACATCTCACAGAACTCAAAAATGTTGCTCCGTTAGTCTTTTATGCCCTGAGTGGGAATTGTCCAAGAGTCCCCAAAATGGTTTGGGATGCGACTTGCAACTGGGCATAAAACGAATACCAAGACTTGAATTGTGGAACCGTTGTCTCTATTGGATTCCTTGCATAGGATTTTAACTAGAGCACCCCTCACTCCCAGTTCCATCCCCTCAGAAGTTGTTTTTTTCATCAATTTCGATAACTAGTGCTTTGCTCAGTAAGAAGCAATGCAAAATTTGGATTTAGGGGTCCAATTTATGAAACCATGCCTTGGGAGTGGATGGACACTGTGATCACCTAGTACATGGATAAAAAATAATGCAACATCTCATGGAACTCAAAAATGTTGCTCCGTTATCCTTTTATGCCCTGAGGAGGAATTGCCAAGAGTCCCCGAAACGGTTTGGGATGCGACTTGCAACTGGGCATAAAATGAAAACTGAGACTCGGATTGAGGAACCGTCGACTTCGATGGATTACTCGGATAGTATTTCAGCTATACCACCCCTCACTCCTGGGTGCCATGTCTCAGAAGTTGCTTTACTTATTGATTTCGAGAACTAGTGTTTTTCTCAGTTTGAAGCAATGCAACATTTGGATTAAGGGGCCAATTTACAAAACCATGCCTTGGGAGTGGATGGATAATTTGGTCACCTATTTCATGCCTAAACAATCTTACAGCATCTCATGTAACTCAAAAATGTTGCTCCTTTAGTCTTTTATGCCTTGAGCAGGAATTGGCCAAGAGTCCCTGAAATGGCTTGGCATGCGACTTGAAACTGGACATAAAATGAAAACCGAGACTCAGAATGAGGAAATCTTGTCTCTGTTGGATTCCCGGCATAGGATTTTAGCTAGAGAACCCCTCTCTCCTAGTTCCAACCCCTCAGAAGTTGTTTTTTTCATCGATTTCGATAATTAGTGCTTTGCTCAGTAAGAAGAAATGCAGCATTTGGATTTAGGTGTCCAATTTACGAAACCATGCCGCAAGAGCGGATGGACACTGTGGTCACCTAGTCCATGTCTAAACAAGCATGCAACATCTCATGGAACTCAAAAATGCTGCTCCGTTAGGCTTTTATGCCCCGAGGAGGAATTGCCAAGAGTCCCCGAAATGGTTTGGGATGCGACTTGCAACTAGCCATAAAATGAATACCAAGACTCGGATTGAGGAACCATCGTCTTTGTTGGATTCCTGGCATAGGATTTTAGCTATATCACCCCTCACTCTCGGTTCGCACCCCTCACTCACGGTTCACTCCTAGTTCATGATTGGATTCTAGTTTCCCTAAACGTTAGTTTTGAGGCTGCATGTATTACTGTCCAAGAGGTTGGGAGAACGTTGGGAGAAAGAAGAGGAACCTCACTTATTTTCGAGAAAAGGGACACACCACTCCCTATTGTAGGGGGAGGCTAGTATAAGAAGTAACATTTACCAGATAGAGGGGGGATAAAAGTAGTCTTTGACCACTTCCAGAATGGCATCATCCTTTTTAAGCAGGACAAGGACTAAAATATCTTCAAGGGTATATTTCCATCAAGGACATGGACAATTCTGATGTGGACAATTTTGCATGGAGGCATTTCTCCAAAATCTCTTAGATTATAAATTCCATTTCCAAGAACTCATCTAGTGAATTGTTTACCTTTTGACCTTATATTTCTTTCAACATTTGTTTGAAAGATTACTTGTCTTGCCACAATGATGATTTGGATGGATATTAAATCATTTTGTCTCCACATGGCCAACTTGATGACAATGTTGTCGCTTATCAATAATTGTATCCATATGTTTATCAACTTTATCAACAATATTCTTAGATTCAACATTAACTCCTTCATTAACTTCTAGAAAATTTGAATCTTTCCCATTCAATTGGTTTGGAGTAGTCTAGAATATGAAATTTGAGGTATCTTCCATATCCTAAACCTTTTTTATTCTCACTGAATTTCAATTCTTCACACGGTCTTACAATTATTTTCGAAAAATCATGCTTCACATGTTTGATTCCATATATTCATGAATATTTTCTTTTATCAATTGATCCATCATTATCACATTTTGTTTCTATAACCTTTGAAATTGTTGGATAGAATCATATAAAGAGTCATGTAACTGATTAATTTCTTGATTGACATTTTGCAAATGTTTTCCTCATTTACCCATTTTTAGATATTCAATTGTGTCATGCTCGCTTACTTTATGTCTCATTTTCTTGAACTTGTCACCAACAACCTTAGGGTGTTAGGTGCTACTGATCATGAACCAAAAAGAGTTATTATATAATGATTTGACTTTGTTGTATCTCACTTGAAGACTATTGTGAAAAGACAATGGCCTCATTCAATTTTAAGCATGTATTGATCTAAATTGATTTTTGAATTTAAAAACACCTTATTAACTTTGAAAGGGTTTGTAACGCCACACTTTGTATAATTCAATGATTCATTTTAATGAATCAAACTTATCTTTTAATTTGTACAATTCAGTGACTCGATAAACTATTGACTCAAAGAGAATTGTTCTCAATGGATTTACGATTTAATTTCATTCCAATGTCTTAAAGTTCAATGGCACTAAATTACACAATCAATAATGTGATGTTTTTGAAGATTATTCTTGAACCTTCAATTATTTTATTCCTTTTTACTCCATGTGTGTATGGTGTAAGGACTAGGTGAAATTGTAATTTTTAAGTGTCCAAACTAGACACAAATTAACATCATCAAGCATCCAAGAAATCATCATCACACATGAGTTGAGTTGATGATCCTCCACACCAATTCATCCCTTGGTGAAAAGAAATTAGTAACATGAAGATCACACTCCCTTATATTAGTCTTAGTAGGTATCCAGGGAAAGTCAGACTCAAATTGCCCAATGGATTCTCAAGAAATATTGTGAAAGTGCTATTATTAACTAGGGTGGAGGAGGAGCCATTGCGTCCTTGGCTTGATGGTGG
>JASDQU010373495.1:137278-152554 GCA_032191745.1 Picea mariana
AGAAGACTATGATGATCACTTGTTCCAATAAACCAGACATATCTCTACATGAGTCATTATATCATCCACAACATCCATGAGTTGGAGTTCTACATCAGATCAATGAACAAAGAGTGTATAGCGAGAAACCTCAAGACTTTGAGGCATACCAGAAAGAGACCCTTGTATGCAGATGGAAAAAGGTAACTTGGTGGAGAATCTCTAGTGCACAGCAGAAGCGTGGTGAAGATTTTCTATAACAGAGATATTGTATCAAGGTGATTACTCAGTAGATCAGATTTCATGATGACAGAAGAAGTGCCACATGGATGTGTTCCAGTTTTCAAACAATATATACTCTATTGATCAGAGCTACATCAAGTATTCGGAGAAAACCAGTGTTCCAAACAAAAGTACATTTGAAATCAAGCATTACATTATCCGTGATGAAGTCCAGAAAGAAGAAATTGTTTCTCCAAATACATATCTCCACAGATAAGCAGATAAGAAGACATTTTGGTAAATCTTCTATCCAAGATGAAAGAGTTTGCGTACTCAAGTTGGAGCTCATGGAGACGACTTCCTTATTGAAAAAGGAAAAGATGACTCCCAGGTTGGGAGGGAGCACTGAAAATGTTATTGAGGACATTCATTTTCAAGATTAAAAAAAAATAGTCCATCTTGGATAGATTCTTTCCTGTTCCGAAAGTGGATTGAGATTTCTGATGGACAATGATTTCCCATTATGGTTAACATGGGAAATGGTCTAGATTGTTGATTTACCATAGACAATGAATTCTCATTTTGGTTAACATGGGGAGTGGTCTAGGGCAGTCTCTCTTCTTGAGGGTTACTCAAGAATACTAGCCCACCTTACCGGACAATGATTTCTCATTGCGGTTAACATGAGGAATGGTCCATTTTGGAGGTTGGTACAGAATAGTCTTTTCCTCTTGTGGTTAACAGATGAAATGGTATGAACATTTATTCCTTAGCGTGTATTCATCCTCTCCATGTTGCACTTTGTTTAGTGTTGGAGGAATGGTCCAGGCTCAACAATCAAGGATAGACATTCCTTAGGGCAGATTCATTCTCTCTAGGTTACACTTTGTTTAGTGTTGAAGGAATGGCCCAGGGTGAGGAATGGTCCAGGCTCGGAAATAAGAACAATCATTCTTTCTTGTTTGAGAAGAATAAGGCAAATAGCCCATCATTGATGTTCTACTCTGAGAGTAGATATTCTTTAAGATCTCATAGATGTGAGTGAAAGATTGGCCCAGATGATACAATTTATATAATAACATTGTTTCTGTGCAGGTTGATATCAGATGATTGTTATGAAGATTGTATGACAGTAGATGTATACTACTTTGGTGGATGTGTTCCACTGTTCGTGACTATATGTTATTGATCAAGTACTTGTTTTCTACTTGGTGTGGTAGTGTACCACTAGATTGTAGTTATGTACTACTATGGATAGACACAATTGTGTTCTATTTTGTTCTGATTACCTTCAAGACTATCAAAATTTTGGTAAATGATTATCATCCATATAAATTATTAAAGGACAGATATTTCCCAGATGGAAAATGGTTCAGAACATCTACTCTTCTAGGACATATGTCCAGATTAGAAGAATGGCTCTTGTATCACTCTGTGGTGTGAGTGACTTATCTAGCATCATGACTGATTAATTAGATGGAGTATGGTTTCAAGAGATGATGCAGCTGATGACACAGATGGTGATGATGATGCTCATGATCTAGTCATGAGATAGTCTAAACGGCTATGTTGATGCTACCTAGTGAATGGTATGTTTTGTGCTCAAGACCATTACCTGTAATACCTCCCTATCTAGGAGGGAGTGTTGATATTATGGTAGATGCAGAAGGTATTTACCTCCATGTGTAAACCTGACGAGAATAGAATACTCCAGGAAGAAAGAAGAAACCCTAATGAGTTGGCTAATAGCCCTAGAAGACTTGTCGACTCAAGAAGATAATTTATATTAGGTTATTAGCCTCCAAGAGAAGAAGTCAGCCAACAGAAATAATAATACACTGAACAGACAGATAACCAGAATGAGAAGTCAGCCCAGGAAGTTAGCCAGAATTACTATAAATACAGGAGGCCAATCTTCATTCTGGAAGGTAGTCTCAGAATTGTAGAGTAGCTCTTGTGCGCACTAAAGTGCCCAGTTTTGTGCACAGGTTTGGAGGAGAGTTGTTGGTGTAGCTTCTATAGCTAGTAGTTACGTTTTGGATTGGACTATCTCTTGGTTAGGGTTTGGACTATCTGATCATCTCTTGTTGGTGCGCTATCCTTGGGAAAATTTGCGCTACCCTTTATTTGGCTATCTAGCCTAGGGTTTGCTTCTAGAGTGATTCTCTGTCAAGGTTAAGGTGCTCAGAGGGTGGCTTCAGCCTATGGTTGGGTGACAATATAGATATTGTCAATGGTAAAATGAGCACATCCATTATATTCTAACAAGAAGGATACTCATACACTGAATAAAGACCAAAGCTAGCATTTGTATTATCAGTATTCACCTTAAAAAAAAATTATTCAGATTTTTACAATAAGCGATAAGCTAAAAGAAGAATCCATGCGATGGCATAGTGAAAATGATGAGTAGAATACAAGCTAAAAATAATTGCACCATTTAATATTATGAATATAATTTAATTCATCAATGAGAAAGCTTAGTTGTTCTAGTATTTTTTTTGTACATGATGCAATATGCACATTCTCTACACTAAATTGCATCACCAAATTTTAGTGAATTCTTATTTCTACAATGTGCAATGTCATAAAGTGTAAGAATAATTCCTAATTTAGAAACAACAAAATGCAATTAGTGAAATTACTTGTCCCAATACATATAATGTTTGCAAAGAATAGTATAACAAACATGTTCAATAATAAAAACTAATCAAGGTTTTATCAATCTATCTAAAAGCTAGGGAACTAAATATACCTTCACAAACTTAACTTGTAAGCTTAGGCACTTGAGGTCTACCTAAAATACTCAAATCAAATCCAGTATAGTTTTGAAACTACTTGCTATTGGTATTCGAACAACTGCTGTCAAAATTTTAGGAATCAAAAAATGACATATATTTGTTGATAATAAATCACTCAACCCACTTTTGGTAACCTTAACACACAAAACTCTTATGTGTCAACATTTCATCAGAGAAAATATAACCAAGTTTTCACTTATGGTCTAGGCCAACTTTAAAAACTAATATTTCCCCTTGATAAATCCTTAGTAGAGTAATCCAATAATAGAAACTTGCAACTATTGTACAACTGGGAAAAAAATGGTATGCTCCATAGTGTCCTCTTTGTAGCAAAACACACATAAGGGACAAGTTAATTTTTACACTAAGAAAAGAAATGTGCATTGTATAGCCTATTATGGATGAAATCTATCATGTGCACTATATGTGTGTGTGTGTGTGTGTGTGTGTGTGTGAGAGAGAGAGAGAGAGAGAGAGAGACCTATTAAATATAATCTCTATCCCAAGAGAGGGAGAGAACAACAGTTACAACCAAAAGAATTTATCCGAATGTAGTGTCCATATAATCTTTGTGGCATATGATCTCATAAATTGTGATTTCACCATAAAAAAAATAAGGAAAGATAACCTCAACCCGACCCATTTTCTCTCATTCTTATCCAAATTCTCATTGTAGAGCACTCCATTCATCTCCTCTGACCTTTTAACATGCATCTAGCTCACTCAATCCCAACCTATTCAATCTGACTATAATTTGATATGTATTATGTCATGTTTCTAATTTGATATATTGTATGTTGAATGGAGAATTTTCCTATGTTTTGTTATTTGAGTAACAAGCTATTATGCACTCATGCAAAGGACTTGATGGGTAAACCTATTTGGGTAACAATATCTTATGTGTGCATGCATAGGACTTGATAGGAAGGTAGGAGTCTTATAAAATGCCAGCAAGCATATAGTTCCTGGGTGAAAGTACATTGTGTTGGTTCATTGGTTATAATGTGGTTTTGGTCTAGAAAAAGTGAGTGATGGACCATTGAGTGTCTTTCTATCCATTAGGTCTCTAAACACCTATCATATTGGTAGAAACTCGCCCCATTGTCCATCTCATCAATAATAGTTACAAGTGATTATTATTCTATGTAGATATGTCTTTCACTTATGTCCACCAGTAGGGAAATACTCTACACATTTATCGTATGTTCCTCCACCATCAAGCCAAGGACGCAATGGCTCCTCCTCCACCCTAGTTAATAATAACACTTTCACAATATTTCTTGAGAATCCATTGGGCAATTTGAGTCTGACTTTCCCTGGATACCTACTAAGACTAATATAAGGGAGTGTGATATTCATGTTACTAATTTCTTTTCACCAAGGGATGAATTGGTGTGGAGGATCATCAACTCAACTCATGTGTGGTGATGATTTCTTGGATGCTTGATGATGTTAATTTGTGTCTAGTTTGGACACTTAAAAATTACAATTTCACCTAGTCCTTACACCATACACACATGGAGTAAAAAGGCATAAAATAATTGAAAGTTCAACAAGAAATATGGTATAAGGTTCAAGAATAATCTTCAAAAACATCACATTATTGATTGTGTAATTTAGTTCCATTGAACTTTAAGACATTGGAGTTAAATTAAATCGTAAATCCATTGAGAACAATTCTCTTTGAGTCAATAGTTTATCGAGTCACTGAATTGTACAAATTAAAAGATAAGTTTGATTCATTAAAATAAATCATTGAATTATACAAAGTGTGGTGTTACAAACCCTTTCAAAGTTAATAAGGTGTTCTTAAATTCAAAAATCAATTGAGATCAATACATGCTTAAAATTGAATAAGGAGGCCATTGTCTTTTCACAATAGTTTTCAAGTGAGATACAACAAATTCAAATCATTATATAATAACTATTTTTGTTTCATGATCAGTATCACCTAACACCCTAAGGTTGTTGGTGACAAGTTCAAGAAAACAAGACATAAAGTAAGCGAGCATGACACAATTGAATATCTAAAAATGGGTAAATGAGGAAAACATTTGTAAAATGTCAATCAAGAAATTAATCAGTTACATGACTCTTTATATGATTCTATCCAACAATTTCAAAGGTTATAGAAACAAAATGTGATAATGATGGATCAATTGATAAAAGAAAACATTCATGAATATATGGAATCAAACATGTGAAGCATGATTTTTCCAAAATAATTGTAAGACCGTGTGAAGAATTGAAATTCAGTGAGAATAAAAAAGGTTTAGGATATGGAAGATACCTCAAATTTCATATTCTAGACTACTCCAAACCAATTGAATGGGAAAGATTCAATGTTATAGAAGTTAATGAAGGATTTAATGTTGAATCTAAGAATATTGTTGATAAAGTTGATAAACATATGGATACAATTATTGATAAGTGACAACATTGTCATCAAGTTGGCCATGTGGAGACAAAATGATTGAATATCCATCCAAATCATCATTGTGGCAAGACAAGTAATCTTTCAAACAAATGTTGAAAGAAAAATAAGGTCAAAAGGTAAACAATTCACTAGATGAGCTCTTGGAAATGGAATTTATAATCTAAGAGGTCCTGGAGAAATGCTTCCATGCAAAATTGTCCACATCAGAATTGTTCATGTCCTTGATGTAAATATATAAAATTCCCTTGAAGATATTTTAGTCCTTGTCCTGCTTAAAAAGGATGATGCCATTCTGGAAGTGGTCAAAGACTACTTTTATCCCCCCTCTATCTGGTAAATGTTACTTCTTATACTAGCCTTCCCCTACAATAGGGAGTGGTGTGTCCCTTTTCTCGAAAATATGTGAGGTTCCTCTTCTTTCAACCAACGTTCTCCCAACCTCTTGGACAATAATACATCCAACCTCAAAACTAACATTTAGGGAAACTAGAATCCAATCATAAACCAGGACTGAACCGTGAGTGAGGGGTGCGAACCAGGAGTGAGGGGTGATATAACTAAAATCCTATGCCAGGAATCCAACAAAGACAACGGTTCCTCAATCCGAGTCTCGGTATTCATTTTATGGCCAGTTGCAAGTCGCATCCCAAACCATTTCGGGGACTCTTGGCAATTCCTCCTCGGGGCATAAAAGCCTAATGGAGCAGCATTTTTGAGTTCCATGAGATGTTGCATGCTTTTTTAGCCATGGACTAGGTGACCACAGTGTCCATCCTCTCCCGAGGCATGGTTTCGTAAATTGGACCCCTAAATCCAAATGTTGCATTTCTTCTTACTGAGCAAAGCACTAGTTATCGAAATCGATGAAAAAAACAACTTCTGAGGGGTTGGAACTGGGAGTGAGGGGTTCTCTAGCTAAAATCCTATGCCAAGAATCCAACAGAGACAAGATTTCCTCAATCCGAGTCTCGATTTTCATTTTATGCCCAATTTCAAGTCGTATGCCAAGCCATTTCAAGAACTCTTGGCCAATTCCTGCTCAAGGTATAAAAGACTAACAGAGCAACATTTTTGAGTTATGTGAGATGTTGCAAGCTTGTTTAGGCATGAAATAGGTGACCAAATTATCCATCCACTCCCGAGGCATGGTTTCGTAAATTGGCCCCTTAATCCAAATGTTGCATTGCTTCAAACTGAGAAAAACACTAGTTCTCGAAATCAATAAGTAAAGCAACTTCCGAGGCATGGCACCTGGGAGTGAGGGGTGGTATAGATGGAATACTATCCCAGTAATCCATCGAAGTTGATGGTTCCTCAATCCGAGTCTCGGTTTTCATTTTATGCCCAGTTGCAAGTCGCATCCCAAACCGTTTCGGGGACTCTTGGCAATTCCTCCTCGGGGCATAAAAGGCTACCATAACAAAACTTTTGAGTTTCATGAGATGTTGCATTATTTTTTAGCCATGTACTAGGTGATCACAGTGTCCATCCACTCCCGCGGCATGGTTTCATAAATTGGACCCCTAAATCCAAATTTTGCATTACTTCTTATTGAGCAAAGCACTAGTTATCAAAATCGATGAAATAAACAACTTCCGAGGGGATGGAACTGGGAGAGAGAGGTGCTCTATTTAAAATCCTATGCAAGGAATCCAATAGAGACAACGGTTCTGCAATTCGAGTCTCGGTATTCGTTTTATGCCCAGTTGCAAGTCGCATCCCAAACCATTTTGGGGACTCTTGGACAATTCCCACTCAGGGCATAAAAGACTAATGGAGAAACATTTTTGAGTTCTGTGAGATGTTGTAAGTTTGTTTAGGCATGGAATAGGTGACCAAATTATTGATCCGCTCTCGAGGCATGGTTTCATAAATTGGCCCCTTAATCCAAATGATGCATTGCTTCAAACTGAGCAAAACACTCGTTCTTGAAATCAATGATTAAAGAAACTTTTGAGGGGTTGGAACCAGGAGTGAGGGGTACTCTAGCTAAAATTTTATGCCACCAATCCAACAGAGATGATGGTTCCTCAATCCGAGTCTCATTTTTCGTTTTACGCTCAGTTGCAAGTCACATGCCAAACCATTTCAGGGACTCTTGGCCAATTCCCGCTCAGGGCATAAAAGACTAATGGAGCAAAATTTTTGAGTTCTATGAGATGATTCAATATTTTTTAGGCATGGAATAGGTGACCAAATTATCCATCCTCTCCCGAGGCATGGTTTCATAAATTGGCCCCTTAATCCAAATGATGCATTGCTTCAAACTAAGAAAAACACTAGTTCTCAAAATCAATGAGTAAAGAAACATCTGAGGCATGGAAACCAAGAGTGAGTGGTGATATAGATGAAATCTTATCCCAGCAATCCATCAAAGTCGACGGTTTCTCAATCCGAGTCTCGTTTTTCATTTTATGCCCAGTTGCAAGTCGCATCCCAAACCATTTCGGGGACTCTTGGCAATTCCTCCTTGGGGTATAAAAGGATAATGGAGCAACATTTTTCAGTTCCATGATATGTTGCATGATTGTTTAGCCATGGACTAGGTGACCATAGTGTCCATCCTCTCTCGAGGCACGGTTTCGTAAATTGGACCCCTAAATCCAAATGTTGCATTGCTTCTTACTGAGAAAAGCACTAGTTATCGAAATCGATGAAAAAAAAAACTTTCGAGGGGTTGGAAACGGGAGTGAGGAGTTCTCTAGATAAAATCATGTGCCAAAAATCCAACAGAGACAATGGTTCCTCAACCTGAGTCTCGTTATTCACTTTATGCCTAGTTGCAAGTCACATCCCAAACCATTTCAGGGACTCTTGGCCAATTCCTGCTCAGGGCATAGAAGACTAACGGAGAAACATTTTTGAGTTCCGTGATATGTTGTAAGCTTGTTTAGGCATGGACTAGGTGACCAAAATATCGATCCTCTCCCGAGGCATGGTTTCATAAATTGGACCCCTAAATCCAAATGTTTCATTGCTTCTTACTGAGAAAAGCACTAGTTATCGAAATCGATGAAAAAAACAACTTCCGAGGGGTTGGAATCGGGAGTGAGGGGTGCTCTAGATAAACTAATATGCCAGGAATCCAACAGAGACAACAGTTCCTCAATCTGAGTCTCGCCTTTCGTTTTATGCCCAGTTGCAAGTCGCATGCCAAACCATTTCAGGGAAGTCTCTTGGACAGTTCTCACTCAGGGCATAAAAGGCTAACGGAGCAACATTTTTGAGTTCCATGAGATTTTTCATTCATGTTTAGAGATGGACTAGGTGACCATAATGTCCATCTGCTCGCAAGGCATCTTTTCATAAATTGGACCCCTAAATCCAAATGTCGCATTGCTTCTTACTGTGCAAAGTACTAGTTATTGAAATTGATGTAAAAAACAACTTTCGATGGGTTGGAACCGGGAGTGAGGTGTGCTCTAGATAAAATCCTATGCCAGAAATCCAACAGAGATGATGGTTCCTCAATCCGAGTCTTGGTATTCATTTTATGCCCAGTTGCAAGTCGCATCCCAAACCATTTCAAGGACTCTTAGCCAATTCCCGCTTAGGGCATAAAAGACTAACGAAGCAACATTTTTTAGTTCCATGAGATGTTGCATGATTCTTTAAACATGGAATAGGTGACCACATTATCCATCTGATCCTGAGGCATGGTTTCGTAAATTGGACCCCTAAATCCAAATGTTGCATTGCTTCTTACTGAGAAAAGCACTAGTTATCGAAATTGATGAAAAAAACAACTTATGAGGGGTTAGAACCAGGAGTGAGGCATGCTCTAGCTAAAATACTATGCCAGGAATCCAATAGAGATGACAGTTCCTCAATCCAAGTCTCAGTATTCATTTTATGCCTAGTTGCAAGTCGCATCTCAAACCATTTTGGGGACTCTTGGCAATTCCTCCTCGAGGCATAAAAGCCTAACGGAGAAGCATTTTTGAGCTCCATGAGATGTTGCATGATTTTTAGCCATGGACTAGGTGACAGCAGTGTCCATCTTCTCCCAAGGAATGGTTTTGTAAATTGGACCCCTAAATCCAAATGTTGCATTTCTTCTTACTGAGCAAATCACTAGTTATCGAAATCAATGAAAAAAACAACTTTCGAGGGGTTGGAACTGCGAGTGATGGGTTCTCTAGATAAAATCCTATGCCGGGAATCCAATAGAGTCAACAGTTCCTCAATCCGAGTCTCAGTTTTCATTTTATGCCCAGTTGCAAGTCGCATGCCAAGCCATTTCAGGGACTCTTGGCCAATTCCCGCTCAGGGAATAAAAGACTAACGAAGCAACATTTTTGAGTTACGTGAGATGTTGCAAGATTTTTTAGGCATGAAATAGGTGACCAAATTATCCATCCTCTCCCGAGGCATGGTTTTGTAAATTGGCCCCTTAATCCAAATGTTGCATTGCTTCGAACTGAGCAAAACACTAGTTCTTGAAATCAATGAGTAAAGCAACTTCTGAGGCATGGCACCCAGGAGTGAGGGGTGGTCTAGCTGAAATCCTATCCCAGTAGTCCATTGAAGTCGACGGTTCCTCAATCTGAGTCTCGGTTTTCATTTTATGCCCAGTTGCAAGTCGCATCCCAAACCATTTCGAGGACTCTTGGCAATTCCTCCTCGGAGCATAAAAGGCTAACGAAGCAACATTTTTGAGTTCCATGAGATGTTGCATTTTTTTTAGCCATGTACTAGGTGATCACAGTTTCCATCAACTCCCGAAGCATGGTTTCATAAATTGGACCCCTAAATCCCAATGTTGCATTGCTTCTTACTGAGCAAAGCACTAGTTATCAAAATCAATGAAAAAAACAACTTCTGAGGGGTTGGAACCAGGAGTGAGGGGTGATCTAGCTAAAATCCTATGTAAGGAATCCAACAGAGATGATGGTTCCTCAATTCGAGTCTCGGTATTTGTTTTATGCCCAGTTGCAAGTCGCATCCCAAACCATTTCGGGGACTCTTGGACAATTCCCACTCGGGGCATAAAAGACTAACGGAGCAACATTTTTGAGTTCTATGAGATGTTGTAAGCTTGTTTAGGCATGGACTAGGTGAACAAATTATCGATCCTCTCTCGAGGCATGGTTTCATAAATTGGCCCCTTAATTCAAATGATGCATTGCTTCAAACTGAGCAAAACACTAGTTCTTGAAATCAATGATTAAAGAAACTTCCGAGGGTTTGGAACCGGGAGTGAGGGATGCTCTAGCTAAAATTCTATGCCAGGAATCCAACAAAGACAATGGTTCCTCAATCCGAGTCTCAGTTTTCATTTTATGCCCAGTTGCAAGTCGCATGCCAAACCATTTCGGGGACTCTTGGCCAATTCCCGCTCAGGGCATAAAAGACTAACGGAGCAACTTTTTTGAGTTCTGTGAGATGTTGCAAGCTTGTTTAGGCATGGAATAGGTGACCAAATTATCCATCTGCTCCTGAGGCATGGTTTCGTAAATTGGCCCCTTAATCCAAATGTTGCATTGCTTCAAACTGAGAAAAACACTAGTTCTCAAAATCAATGAGTAAAGCAACTTCTGAGGCATGGCACCCAGGAGTGAGGGGTGGTTGAGCTGAAATATTATCCCAAAAATCCATCTAATTCAACGGTTCCTCAATCTGAGTCTTTCTTTTCGTTTTATGCCCAGTTGCAAGTCGCATCCCAAACCATTTCGAGGACTCTTGGCAATTCCTCCTCGGGGCATAAAAGGCTAACGGAGTAGCATTTTTTAGTTCCATGATATGTTGCATGCTTGTTTAGCCATGGACTAGGTGACCACAGTGTCTATCCGCTACTGAGGCATGGTTTCATAAATTGGACCCCTAAATCCAAATGTTGCATTGCTTCTTACTGAGCAAAGCCCTAGTTATCGAAATCGATGAAAAAAACAACTTTCAAGGGGTTGGAACTGGGAGTGAGGGGTTCTATAGTTAAAATCATGTTCCAGGAATCTTACAGAAACAACAGTTCCTCAATCTGATTCTTGTTATTCATTTTATGCCCAATTGCAATTCGCATCCCAAACCATTTCGGGGACTCTTGGCCAATTCCCTCTCAAGGCATAAAAGACTAACGGAGCAACATTTTTGAGTTCCGTGAGATATTGTAAGCTTGTTTAGGCATGGACTAGGTGACCAAAATATCGATCCTCTCCCGAGGCATAGTTTCATAAATTGGACCCCTAAATCCAAATGTTGCATTGCTTCTTATTGAGCAAAGCACTAGTTATCGAAATCGATGAAAAAAATAACTTCCAAGGGGTTGGAATCGGGAGTGAGGGGTGTTCTAGCTAAAAGACTATGCCAAGAATCCAACAAAGACAATGGTTCATCAATCTGAGTCTCGGATTTCATTTTATGCCCAGTTGCAAGTCGCATTCCAAACCATTTCGGGGAAGTCTCTTGGACAATTCCCGCATAGGGCATAAAAGGCTAACGAAGCAACATTTTTGAGTTCCATGAGATGTTTCATTATTTTTTAGCCATGGACTGGGTGACCACAGTGTCCATCCGCTCGCGAGTCATGCTTTCGTAAATTGGATCCCTAAATCCAAATGTTGCATTGCTTCTTACTGAGCAAAGTACTAGTTATCGAAATCGATGAAAAACACAACTTTCAAGGGGTTGGAACTGGGAGTGAGGTGTGCTCTAGCTAAAATCCTATGCCAGGAATCCAACAAAGACAACGGTTCCTCAATCCAAGTCTCGGTATTTGTTTAATGCCCAGTTGCAAGTCGCATCCCAAACCATTTTGGGGACTCTTATCCAATTCCCGCTCAGGGCATAAAAGACTAACGAAGCAACATTTTTTAGTTCCATGAGATGTTGCATGCTTGTTTAGCCATGGAATAGGTGACCACATTGTCCATCCAATCCTGAGGCATGGTTTCGTAAATTGGACCCCTAAATCCAAATGTTGCATTGCTTCTTACTGAGAAAAGCACTAGTTATCGAAATCGATGAAAAAACCAACTTATGAGGGGTTGGAACTGGGAGTGAGGCATGCTCTAGCTAAAATCCTATGACAGGAATCCAATAGAGATGACAGTTCCTCAATCTGAGTCTATTTTTTTTTTTAATGCCCAGTTGCAAGTCAACTGCACCGATTTCAAAGACTGCACCAATTTCAACTACACATTGAGTTTAACAACCACTACTTCCTACATAAAAATGTCGGTTGCACTATTGTTAACCATCGCCATAACTAACTTATTCTTCAACTTGGATTGAACAAAACTAATATTTTTATAGTTCTACTCTTGGCTTGCCTTAGACATATTGCCAACTAAATAACCCAATATTTTCAACATGCCAACTGATGGTTGGATTTCTTACTCTGTAGCATTGACCCTCATCTTCAATGGACATTTCTTATAATAATTCTAATTTGCACAAATACAACAAACAATGACCTTACTACTATTTTTTTCTTAGATACATATGATAAACTTATCATGTCCTTAGTGTTATCACATTAATATGTCCTTAATATGTCCAAAATCAAGAGGGATATCACATTAAATTAGGTGGTTGACCACTAATATTGGTAATTTCACCCTAGTCTAATTGTGCATCCAAAACTAAAGATATAAAAATTTTATTTAGAACTTTGAATATAGAAAAAAAAGTTCATAAATTGGAACTATGATGATGATGAACTACTCACTAACAGCACATGCACATGCAACTGAAGGTACAACCAAACAGGTACCTGTCAAATATTTCTTCGTTGAGTGATGAAAGCTTAGGACAAATAGTAGATATGATAAGCAAACAAGGACCAGAGGTGAAAAAGTCAGAATAAAATTTTGTAGACGCATGAAATTTTTTCTTGTCGAAGGAGGATCATGCTCTTATGATGATGAGAGAATAGGAGACATAGAGGTTCCACTCATGTATAAGCATCTGGTGAAACAATGGGTACCTAAGGAACTACCTCCTATAGATGTTGACTTTGTTGTCAACAATAGGACATATCGCATTGCACCATCCTCCCTGCATGGCTTGGGGATATTTTCCATGGATGGAATAATTGTAAAATACAATACAGTAACTCAATTGATGGACTATGTCTAACCATGTTACAATTATAACGATTGGATGTGGCTAGTCTGATACATGCGAATTATGTAGAGATATGCACTCGCTGCAAATTATATACAACTAATAAACAAGGATAAAAATAAGGTAGAGACTATCTATATTAATGGAAGGCCTAAAATTTCGACAATATCGTAGGGTTTATAAACAACACACGACTCGGGACAACAAACAAACAACCGAATTGCATATATGAGGGATGTGAAGAGAATCAGATAGTCCTGTGCGCAATAAAAAATATAGCTCCTGGGGAAAATTTATTAGTGGATTTCCATTTGAATCGAATAGAAACATTGACTAATAGTGTGCAAGTTCTTATGCAACACCTCTTTAAGAAACCTCTACTTATTGCATTATGTTTTTTTATTATCTTTAACATTGTTGTAAATATTAACTTTAACATTGTTTTTTTGTTATCGTTAACAATTTTTTAAATATTTGGGGGTTATAATTATATTATAATGTGGCAGGATGATCGTGGAAAAGGGCCAGCCACACAACATGTAAATGATTATCAATTTCCACTTTCATTTTACGTGAATTTTATTATTTGCTTACATAATTTTATTGAAATAACATTATTTTTGTTGAAATTATATGTACTCCGCAGGCCATGTTGATCATGATTTCGCCGATGAGGAGGGGTTTTATTCATCCCCTAATCCGATGGTCTTAATAAAAAAAAAGATCATTAAAGTGAACAAGCAACTTGCTATCTTTTTAGATCGTCGAGATCAAACTCTCGATGTCCTAGCAAAGATCAATCTCCTTATGTCACAACTTAACACATATAAGGTAATAACCATAATTTAAAGTGTTTTTTTTTAATGTACTCATATGTTCAATTATGAAACTTTGTTCTTTAACTTTTACATTATCTCACGAAAAAATATTTTTTTTTTTATAAAGAGATTTTTGGAGCTTGTTCAGCTCGGCATTGGTAGTAGTGGTGCTACAGAGACGCTACAGAGTCCTGATGTGGGCGGTCATATAGTTGCTAGAGTATTATTTACTTCTCCATATTCCACGCCTAATTTAGATAGGAGCCATGACACGCACCGCCAAACATTCACACCTCGATCAAAGTCTAGAGATGGTGGCAGAGATGAGGCTCATGGTGATGTGGTTGACAGGGTTGCATTTCCTGGAGCTAGACATGTGACAAGCACAGGGACCATTCCGTGCACATTTTTGTTCAACGATAATGGACTTACATTAAAACAATCAAGACTCCCAGGTAGTTTTAATTCATATTTTAATCGTTTAATGTTGTCCTTCTCATACACAAATCATCTAGATTATTAATTTTAAATTAATGATCATATCTTTTTGTGTGTAGAAAACGACCATTTTTATAGGCACCTAGAGAGCAAGGCCTTATTGATTTTTGGGGAAACCTTACGCATGAGGTGGAATTGCCAGAATTCCAATCTCAAAAAGAAAATTATGGATTATCTTGAAGGCCTCTTTGGAGTAGAGACGTTCAATAAAAAAGAGGTCACCTTTGCAACGGGAGAATATTTAAAATATACGTGGGATGTTTATAGACGAAGATTGGCAGAAAATCCTAGGTATGAGCATCTTCCCTCGATTCCAGAGAGGGAGTGGAAGGCGATCATTGATGATACAAAAGAGAAGATTTTGAAAAAATCAGGAGAACAAAGAATCGGTACACCAAGGTAAATTACAATATTTTGATTTCAATACCAGCTTTATTTTTCTTTAGATCTAAATAAA